>JAEQML010052272.1:0-42948 GCA_016904865.1 Pissodes strobi
CATGCAATAACTGTATGTACAACATTTCCGTCCTACCGTCCTAGGCCGGGAATATAACATTTCTGTCATATTTAAACACCTTGTTTGTGGTTTCCCTAGTTACGTAATAAACTCCAAGCTCGCTCGATTCATAACTTGATATTATCAGCGAATATTAACTACGACAAGAAGGTCCACTTAATGACAAGAGAGCACTACAAAGGGATCGTCGTTTAATTTCTTCGTTGCCCGGTAACGATCGGCGAATTTCGCCGCATACAGGTTGAATTTAAATAAAAGCTGGCCATAAACGGTATTTTCGTTTGCGGTATATTTAATTAAATTTATGACGAAATTATTTATAGCACTCTAACACTCTATTTGGCTTTGGAAAAACACAATTGATATCTTCTGAATTGTTTGCAGCGCCCTGTCAAACTTACGTTATGGTTTTTTTATTATTATCACCAAATAAATATTTTGATTAAGTTTGTATTCAACTGGCTGTTTCAAAAATCTGTTAACGTTTTTAATTAGTTTTATTGATAACAATACTCAACTAATATTTAAAAGATTTTGATTTTGTGCTTATGATTTCACTATATTTCCGAATTCTAATATTCTGACAAAAGACATCAAGAAGAAAATGTTGCTCGATTTTTCCCCATCTTTTAATATTTAATTAAATTTTGGCCTTTTGGGTGTTTTTAAAATTGGTTAAAGGTTTCGCACAATATGTTTACTGTATATTTCATTCCTATTTTGTAATACAATACAACTAAAAAATAGCGATATTATCTTATATCGAATATTGACTCGACTATATAATTTAGGCGTGAAAATTAGTCTGACAAAAGGATGAGCTGGTCTATGGCCGCCGCGTCAAAGGTCGCCTGCCAACATGATTGTTTTATTTGTATCATGGCCTGCCGATATCGTTGACATGCCGCCGCGGAAAGTGATCCTTCTTATCAAATAGTTTTGCCCAAATACATAATAAAAAGATAAAGACTGATATACTACACAGCTAACGTGCTAACACTCCGTTGAGGATATGTGTTGGTGTTATACCTAATTGTGCAACAACTGAAGTACTGAAGCCAGATTATCAGAAAATGGCGCGTCGAAATGAGGTGCATTATAAGATCCTTTACACAAATAGTGCCCTATAAAAAATCGGCCTCTCCTATTGGTCAATTCGCATGGCCCTCCGCTCGCTTCGCTCGCTACGGGGGCTCAAAGGAAACTAACCAGGTGCTAACCCAAACTAACCCAAGACATACCCAAACTAATCCAGGACGTACCCAAAATCAAGAAAAAAACTGTTTAGAAACATAAACTTAAAAAAAAATAAAAAAATGGAACGGGGATCGAACCCAGGCCGTCTAGGTGAGACCCAGCTGTCTAAACCTCTACACCACGACACTCCCGAGAGATCTTGGCAGAAATTGATTGCATCACGAAGACATATTGTAATACGAGATGGATCAACCGATAGGAGACGTCGATTTTTACATAGTGTACTATTTGTATAAGGATTTTAAAATGCAAATGAGGATCCCTTATTGGCTGCGCACGTTACGTGTAACGTGCGCAGCTTTCCCTGCTGCTGTCTTGTTTGAGCATTTACGTTTCTCTGTTTTTTTTTTGCTTCATATATTGTACTGAAAGTATTTTCAAATGTCATTTAAATTACCCTTAACTCAACGTATTATTAAATTATTGGAATTTTAAAAGCTATATCTGTTGTAAAGTCATCGGTACCGGGTGGGCAAGAAATTGAATAATCGATTAAACGCTTAATATTTTAGCAAACAACTGAATAACCGATTAATCGATACAATCGATCATCGATATTTTCTGAAATATTAATCGATAAGTCGATTAATCGGTAATTTCTTAAAAGTGAATCGAATAATCGATTATTGTCGCCCACCCCTAATCCCATAATATTGTAGTAAGTGAAACTGAAGCTTGAATTTCGGCTTTCGGCAGAATCATTATTGCTGATGCAAGACTGATGTTATAAAAAGAGGTAATAAATACTTTGGCTGAATCAGCAGATAAAAATTTATAATTTAGTTTTAATTTGTAAATATGGCTTTAATATTACCTTGGGATAGTCAGAATATAAGCAAGTGTTTTTGAACAACAGCTGCACTGATGCTTCTATATTTTTTACTAGTTTCGTTCCTATTAGATTAATTTAAGAAAGAAAACGATAACTCTGAAATACATGTATGGCAAAATTTCAGGCCCTCATCAACGCGTTTCTGTCGTCCGCTTAACATTCATTTTGCTCGTGAGACTCCTGAATTAACCTTTGCAAAAACAAAATTTTGATCATCGAATTAAAAATTTAAAACCCTTTTCTTTACAACGAAGGAGCCCTTAATTTTCAAAATCATTTTCTAAAACGATTTATGAACATACAAATGATTTTTATACAGGATTTTTATCGTTAGTGATAGTTGATACTCCCTATATATAAATATAGATGATGAGCAAAAAATTCAACAATTATTTCTCTAAAACACGATATATTAAACGTGCAATACTTAATAACTTGTATGTCTTATTTCTGGTAAACCTTATTATGGCCAGCTTTCCTAGAAATTTGACCAGTGTGCGCCGGGTCCAAAGGTCACATGCCAGTATCATGCTAGTTTTCGCGCGGGGAAGGAGACATACCGTTGACGTGCCGCCGCGGAGAGTGAATCTTCTTATCGTAGTTATTATTCGCTGATATTATGTTGAAATTTAAAACACTGTTTTTATTTAGAGTAATATTTGGCTCTGTTTTTATAAATACGTATTCTAATTAATTCCGATCGGATAAAAAAGAGTATGTGCAACTCGTAGGAAAAGCACATTCCTGGACTCCTGTGTTGCTGGCCTCGGCTGCGCCTCGTCCAGCAATTACCACAATCGTCCAGGAATGTTTTGCTTTTTCTCCTAGTTACACAATATACTATTTTAAATTAATTTTAAAACCGGAATATAAGAAACCATTTCATTATTGATATCTTTTCAAAAGTGGAAGAGCAGTTTTCGCAATTTTTATCGAGGGGATGATTGCTCTTAATCTTTTTATTTTATTTACTTTTTTATTTAATCTTGACAACCAGTTGTTTTACAATATAAGTCAAAATAGTAATAACCAATTTAGGCATATTGAGTAAAAAAAAACTCCTAGGTTTTTGAATACCCGTATGTTTATCAAAACAATACATGAATATTTTCATTATATATCTACAAAAGATCAAGAATTCAAAATCAGTCGAATTCGGTAAAATTTTCAAGATTTTATAACAATCACTACTAACTCAAACAAAAAATGCTATTTTTATGGGAAACCGTCATATTCGATGACGTGATAACAGGCATAAATATTGCATTTTTAGCAGGTTCACCCAAGTTCAAGATAATTACAATCACCAATACATCTAAATTAAAATTTGTAGTCCAATTTTAACATTTTATATGTCCAGGATGAGCCAATGGAGTTGAATGGAGTTTTTCTCATTGGAGCTTCGATCTTTGCGACCAGATTTTTTGGTATGAAATATTCAAAAAAGATCTTGCATTGATTAAATAGAGCATTTCACAACTAACTTGCAAAATTCAAAAACTTGAATGTTCTCCCAAATTGGCAGACATTTTTTTTATTTCAAGATTCAAAAGTAAAAAGTTCCATATAAACCATATGGAAATTTTAGCCTCACAGCTCGATAGTATCTTCGTTTGAAGCTTTTGAAACTGCTTTTGTTTTCCTCCAAACTTAGGTAATTTTTATGCAAGATAATTTTTTAAAAATGTCGTTGACAAATTCCTTGTTTTTTGTTTTTACAAAGATTTTCAGAATCCTGCTATTACAAATAAAATTTGATGTATTTTGTTTTGTTCAGGCGGGCCTTTGTTCTTTTCACGAAAATTGTGCATTTCTATTTTTGAGACTGTGTGCCTGGCCATCGGAAATATAGAGGTAGTTGCAAGAAGCCGTGATAAATTTTTAATTCCAAAAATCTGTTCACGAAGATTCAGGCTTCATTACAAAAACCGCATTCAGTTTCGTTAGCTAGCTATGGAAATATATCCAGGGTCCAAACAATTAATAAACAAATTAATCCTTCACTTTTAGAGCTCGTCGTGTTGATCTTCCTTGCCTGACCAAAAATATTTTATCATTTCCTGATAATGTTGAGTAAGTATATTTTGGAATTTATTATAAATAAATGTGAAAAATAATTTATTTAAATTATTAACTAATGTTACTTATTTTAGAAAGGGTAATGGACGTGAGACAACTTCCGTGAAGTCAAATGATCCGGAAGAAAATCGAAGTGTTTGTATGGATGAAGAACCATGCTGGTAAGAATAAAATAGAAATTATATCATATATCACTTTATACATTATGGCTCAAAAGCCTCCACCCCTCCGCTCTCCTAATTTTAGACATGTCCTAGAAAACAGCAAGATTTAGTTTGAATATATGAGATATACAATATTATTTTTTATTATATTAATAATAATAATAATAATAATAATAATAATAATAATAATAGAGGCGATGGAAGAAAATGACACCTACAAATACTTGGGAATGCTGCAGGCAACACGCATAGACCACCGGACTATGAAGGAAAAAATCACTTCTGAGTTTACAACAAGAGCAAGGCGGATATTGAAAACTAGCCTTAACAGTAAAAACCTGTTTAAAGCTCTGAATACGTATGCCTGTACTGCGTTGACATATTCCTTTGGTATAGTGGCGTGGAGCAAGACGGACATCCAGAACTTGCAACGGAAGGCAAGGACACTATTAACAAAGGCCCAAAAACACCATCCCCGAAGTGCTGTCGAGAGAACTACGCTCCCAAGACACCAGGGCGGTAGAGCATTAACGGATATTGGCAAACAAATGGATCGACAAATTACACTACTACGAAATTTCTTTCTAGAAAAGGCTGGGTCGTCCGCTCTTCATCAAGCTATATGTGAAATAGACGACTTAACACCACTAAAACTGAGAGATCGCGAAATAGATACTCACCACGTTACTGATCAAGAAAAACATCGATCATGGGCAGAAAAACCACTGCACGGGAGACACGTCAACGAGGTTGGTCAGGAATATGTCGACAATTACGCGTCGAACTACTGGCTCACTTCGGGACAAATGTTTCCTGAAACAGAAGGATTCCTCTTGGCGATACAAGACCAAGTGATCCCAACCAGAAATTACCTTAAGTATATTGTTTCGGATCCCTCAGTACAGAGTGACAGGTGTCGATATGATTGCCAAGCGACAGAATCCATTCAACACATAACGGGAGGATGTCAGGTGTTTGCACAAACAGAATATAAAGCACGACATGACAACGTTGGAAAAATACTGCACCAAGAACTAGCAGTGAAACTAAATCTTGTGGCGACGGAGAAAGTTCCTTACTACAATTACGCACCAGAGCCAGTACTTGAGAATGGCGAATATAAATTGTATTGGGACCGTACTGTTCTCACCGACCAAAGAACTGTCAATAATAGACCGGATCTTATTTTAGTGGACAAACGGTTAAGAAGAACGACGCTTATTGACGTGGCCATACCAAACAACAGCAACCTACAAACGAAATCCAACGAGAAGATCGTAAAATATCGAGACCTTCAAGAGCAGATTAAAAGGCAATGGGAGATGCAATGTGTCAGAACGGTTCCAATAATAATATCGTCAACGGGACTTATTCCAAAAGCTTTGTTAGAAAACCTTAAACAACTAGGACTAAGTGAGCACCTCTACAAAATCATGCAGAAGGCGGTGTTACTAGGGACTGCACGGGTCGTTAGGAAGTTCATGGGCACAGAAGACCGACCACCATCCAGGACCCGATAACATGGAAAGGGTCACACCAGAGCTCAATCCTTTTGATATCTAGAATATCTGGGATGAGTGAATGTTCCCCTTTGAGGGAGTGCGAAGGCCACATGGCCAAGTCATAATAATAATAATAATAATAATAAAAATAACAATAAAAATAATATTCAAATATTTTTTTCAGCTCCAGGAACATAGAGGTGCTTAGTGTAGGAAATGAATCCTCTGAGGAATCCCCTAAATTACCACAAAAAAGAAAGGTGTAAGTTTTCTTAAGATTTTGTAAAAAAATATAAGTCTGAAACTCTGACAATAAAATTATCGATTTAAAATCGTTGATATCTCTGTTATTTTTAGAGATACGAAAAAAACTCTTGGATACAAAAGTTTTCATTACCAAACAGACCTATTTTTTCTATGAAATATATCTGGAAAATTACATATTTTACATGGAATTATTATCACTGATTTTTTTTTGCAGAGAGGTGACTATCGACGGATGTCGAATAGTATATCTGCAGCAGTTTATTGATTCCATGAAAAACCTTTCGAATCATTCGCCTTTATTTGGATGCAGCCTTGCAAACATGCGTATTGTGAATGAATTGAAAAAAGGTTTTGAGTCGAAACTCACATTTGAGTGTGATATGTGCAACTTTACAAAAACAATTTCTACTTGTCCAGAACAACCTGAAAAAGTTGACATAAACACTTCTACCGTTACAGCTGTAATGAATACAGGTGGGGGCTATACACAATTGAGAAACATTACCGGAGCAATGGACATTCCATCTTTAAGTTTTACGTTGTACAAGAAAGTGCATACACAAATATGTAATGCTTGGGAAGAAATCGCTTGGAGGTCTATGAAAGAGGCCGCTGAAGAAGAGGCAAGGATGGCTTTAGAATATAACAGTGTTGACATCAATGGAACACCGATGATTACAGTAGTCTGTGATGGAAGCTGGGCAAAACGATCCTACAGAGGTGGTGGAAATTATAATTCTCTCTCTGGAGTTGCTGCAATTGTTGGGGTAAAATCTGGTAAAATTTTATATTTGGGAGTAAAAAATAAATATTGTTGTGTTTGCCAAAGAGCTGAAAACAAAGGTGGACAAGCTGCTAAACATACCTGCTACAATAACTGGAACTCATCTTCCACGGCTATGGAAGCGAGCATAATTGCAGAAGGATTTTGCTCAAGTTTGGAAATGTATAACCTTATTTACAATAAAATGATAGCAGATGGAGATAGTAGCTGCTACAAGAAAATTCTAGATAGTAGGCCTTATGAAACCTGTGTGGTTCAAAAAATAGAATGTACTAATCATTTGCTGAGGAATTATAGCAGCAAATTACGGGAGCTTTCTAAAGTAAAAGGCGTTCCTGGGGCTTTGAGAAATATTATTTCAAATAACATTTTGCGATGCAGAACAGCTGTGGCAAAAGCAGTTCAATACCGGAAAAAAGAAGAAGGCCTCAGTGAGGAGGAAAAAATTAGAAACCTAAGGAAAGATATAATTAACAGTATAAGCCACATATTTGGGGAGCATAAAGGCTGTTCCGAATTGAAATATTTTTGTCAAAAGATAGAAGCTGATAAAAACAATTATATGTCGGATTTTCGAACATTTGCCATTGAGGAAAAACTAATGGAAGCCGTGCGCTATTTAGCAGGACATTCCAGAAGCTTGCTGGAAAACGTTAACACTAACATTGTGGAACAATTCAATGCTAACATTGCACAAAAAGTTGGAGGTAAACGAGTAAATTATACTCTTAGAAGATGTTATCAAGGACGCTGTTTTTCTGCGGTGGTTTCAAAAAATACGAAAAGACCGCTGTATAATATATTCAAGCACTTGAGTGGGGGACACAGTCCTGGAAAAAATGTGAAGAGAATTGAGCAGTTAAAATTAAATAGGCAAAAGAAACATTCTCAGTCCAGGAGGAAACTAGTATTCTCTGCTAGCAAGTCAAGTGAACCAGATGCTAATTACGGAGAAAATTGTCAAAAGCCAGATCTGGATCAAGAAGCGTTTGAAGATTTAAAAACGGAATTATTAAAAAAGTTGAATAAATCCGAAGCTGAGTATAGACAAATAGAAATTAATACTCGTCTTCAAGCGGATTCTGCTGAATGGAGGCAGTATAGAAAAACAATGTTAACATCTTCTTTATTTGGGAAAATTTGTAAAATGCGTCCAACAACAAGTTGCATTACAGATATCTTGTATAAAGAATTTTTTTCTAAAGCTACTGCCTGGGGAAAAAATAATGAAGACAGGGCAAAAAGATCGTTGGAATCAAGATTTGGTTTCAATATTTCTGATTCCGGTCTTGTGATAAACCAAAATTGGCCATTTCTTGGTGCTTCTCCGGATGGTATCGAGGAAAATTCGGGATTCCTAGTTGAAATCAAATGTCCCTTTTCAGCAAGAAACCTGACCATTAAAGAGGCTATTTCAAAAAAATTAATACAATATTTGGAAGTAGACGGTGAAAATTACAAATTGAAAAAAAATCACAATTATTATTATCACGTTCAGGGCCAATTAAATATAGCCCTCAAAGAAAAATGTTATTTTTCGGTATGGACTCTTAGAGAAATTATTTATTTAGAAGTTCCAATCGACAAAGAGTTTTTCGAAAAATCAATGTTACCAAAGCTTGAAAAGTTTTATTTCAATTGTCTCTTGCCTGAAATAATTGATCCAAGACACACAAGAGGCATGAAAATAAGAGATCCAACTTATATTATTGAGGCTCAAAAAATTAAAGATAAAAAATCCTACACCCCTGAACGAGCCCCTGAATGAAAACTATGTTGTTTTAAAAAGTAACTATACGTTTCAATTATAATGTAAGCTAATTATATAAAGTAAAGTTCTTCTGTTCTTAGTTGGAAGGTCCAAATTGAAATTTTTGTAGTTCATATCATATGACACACTTTATTATTGGCTTCTCAGACAAATGTATTCGTGATAAAAGTCTCTGCATAAAAAACACTACTTAGTAGTACAGTGTGTCCCCGGATCGACGCATGAATAAGTGAAAAAGACTGAAAATGTTCAGTTAAAATTTTGCCTTCTGGGGGTTCAGCCCTGCTTGTAGAGAATCTAATTTTTGCTATGATTTTAGTTTCAAAAATCGAGTATGCCTTGGAAATTTACAAAATGGTTATTTTTTCCCACTAGTAAACTGCTTTTTCTGTAGGAGATACGACAACATGTTATTAAGAAAAGTTGTTCAGAAAGAAAAATTGAGTAAGAATACAAAATTTCAAACTTTGATATTTTGCCTTATTTCTTCTTTCTTTTTTAATAAAGTACAGGTAACTTCCATGTTAAACATATTGAAAATTTTCGTTACAAAAAGTTGTTCAGAATGATACATTATCGAAGTATGCAAAATTTCAAGAAGATCAGTTTATTTTCTTAAAAAAAGAGAAGAATAAGACAAAATATCGAAGTAGGCACAGCCTTTGAAATTTTGTACTCTTACTCAATTTTCCTTTCTGAACAACTTTCCCTAATAGCATTCTGTCGTATCTCCAACAGAAAAAATACTTTACTAGTGGGAAAAATAAGCTTTTTGTACGTTTACAAGACATGGATCTGGATTTTTCGAAACTGAAATTATGGCTCAAATTAGTTTCTATCCAATCAGGGCTGAACCCCAGAAGTTTAAATTTCAACTCAAACATTTTCAGACATCTTCACCTATTAATGCATCGATCCGGGCACGCACTGTATATGATGTGCAAAAAAGATATGATTTTTTTAAGTAAAAAGTTATCGGATATAAAATCTTTGAAACAGCGAATTTAAAAGCCATCATAATGCAAGCAAAAACCCTACAACTTTTTTCAAATGAGGTACAGCTTTTTAATAAACTGGAGTCAAAAATTGGTACCTAGTTTATTAATTTTTTTCATTGTTTGCCATCAGTTTATTGAACAACTGTCCTTCGTACGTAAAAACTTAATAAACATTTTTGTTTGTTTTTGATCCATATAATTTTTTTTCCTAAGACGAATAATTTTTTCTGAGAAACCAAAAACAAAAAGGTTTCCCATATTTTACGAACTTTTTGGAGGGCACTGTATAAGCTCACCAAATAACAAAGAGAAACACAAATTTCGAGTAAATTTTTTTTCAAATATAAGGATTTTTTTTTAATTGTATTTGTGTTTTATTGATATTATAGACTGAAATTAAATATTCCCACCTGCATTTTCTAGTGAAAATACTATTTTTTTGCAATTAATTAATAGGTTTGACTTATCACCTAAAAGTATCGAGAAAATTAAATTATTATTGATTTTATTTAAGCCTCTTCTTTATGAAATGAGAAAATATTTTTTATGCGATCGGACGAAAAACAACACCTTTCCGATGTGTTTTCTCACCGCAAAAGTCATGATTCCAGTATAGTGTATTCGTTGCTTGGCAACTTGCAATAACTGTACAAGAATAGAAAATAACTGTCCGGGAATATAACATTCCCGTCCTAGGCCGGGAATGTAACATTTCTGTTCTATTCAAACGCCTTGTTTGTCAAATCGACGTCTATCAAAAGCAACATTTAGATGTTATTTCCGTAGTTACGTAATAAACTTCCAGCTCGCTCGATTCAAAACTTGATATTATGTCGAGTTTAAATTTAAAACACCGTTTTTATTTAGAGTAAGATTTGGCTCTATTTTTATAAGTACGTATTCTAATTAATTTCGATCGGATAAAAAATAGTATGTGCAACTCGTAGGAAAAGCACATTTCTGAACTCCTGTGTTGCTGGCCTCAGCAATTACCACAGTCGTCCAGGAATGTTTTGCTTTTCCTCCTAGTTACACAATATACTATTTTTACTCTTGGTAAGCATTTAATTTTTTTCCCTAAGGTATTGACATAAGAAAATATGGACTTGAAGAAACGTACAGGCCCGGAAGTATTTCCCAAGATTAAAAAGAAGGAATACTAAAACACCCGTTTTCGCGTTTTTTTAATACGAAGTTTTTTTCTCGGAAAAAATTGCAAAAAATACGATATTATTTTCCTTGTTTTTGTGGTATTTTTTTAACATAAACAAACACATTAAAAAATATGCAAAAATAAAAATATTTACCTTTCGTATTCTCTACACTGGTATATAAAAAAACATTGTGGTTAAGTCGTTTTTCCCTTGCTTTGGCTGGTCATTAACCCAGAATAGGTGTATTCTTCCCATAAATTTGGAATTTTATTTTCCAGAAAAAGCTACTGCTATACAAAAAAAGTTTAATTTGCTCTTTCTCATAGGAACCTTACTTTTAGAAGGTTTCAAACATAACCTTCAAAAACACGTGTTTTTGGGTTTTTCGAGAGGAAGTTTAGTTTCCATGGAAAAAAATGTCAAAAATAAATATGTTTTTATTTTTTTTATTTTATTTTCTTATCCACTTTTCCTGGTACGCTCCAGGAAAAATCTGACGTCACTTCGGAAATCCCCAACCGCGAAAATGCCTATATCATAAATAAAGATATTCCCCTTTTTTTCGTTTTTTTTTTCTTACCCAGGAAAAATTTTAGGTCATATATGAAGTCCCCGTTCCCGAAAACCCCCTTATACCGAATTTGAACTCTCCACGGCATATCATTTAAAACTTACAATTTTTAAGGGAGGAGTGGGGGGATCGAAATTATAAATTTGCTTTTTGGGATCATGGCAACCCCTACCATCCACCTATCGAATATGAACACGATCGAAAAAAAAGTATATTTTTTCCCCAAGAGGAAAAATAGGCGTTTTCGTTTAAAAAAAATACCGAAGCAAATTTTTTCAAATTATAGAAAACGAATTATTACTGATTTTATGGAATCAAATCGCAGCAGGCTTCCTCAATTTAGGGCCACAGAGCTATACAGGGTCAAAATGTTCTTCAAAAATTAATGTCACTTTTGAAATCAAAACCCCCATATATAGCAAGTTTTAAAAAAAATTCTCCAATTTTGCCCAGCTCACGTTCTCTGTTGATGATTTACCCAAATTTATAACGATAAACAAAGGGAATATTTAAAACAATTATCAGCTCTTATATATTTTCAATCATACATTCTGCCCATTCCAACAAGATTTCTATACTTTATAACCGGCAGCCCACTCGGTTTATAATTGTTGTTAACGCTCATCTCATCAATTCCAACCCGCGCGGCCGAACAACATTCAATATTCAAAATATCATAATAATAACGGTAAATCGGTAAATATGTACCTCAATACGTCCACCGTGAAATCGGAGTAGTGGGAGCGCGTTAGTCTCCACCCCACGCCGTAACGCCCGTGTACCCGACCCCGTAGCGCTACCCGAGCAGTCTACAGTGAACGGACTCTTAAAGTTGAACTATCTAATTCTGACGAAGTTAAACATGTACTCAGGTGCAAATCAAAACTTGACAAGTCTCGTTCGATTTTCATTAATGCTGACCTTACTTCCGACCAAAGGGAGCATTTGAATTAATTGAGAACCCAACTGAGAGATCGAACCGCAAGTGGAGAGGCTGACTTGACCATTTCTTACGTCCGTGGAGTTCCTCAAATCATTAAAAAAAACTGATATCGTCCCAAAACCATCACCCTCAGTCGTTTAATCTTGGTGTGGCTGTCTCCCCCTTTAAGATTATTGTGTTGACGGAGACGTGGCTGAGTGACGAGTTCCATGACGCCGAACATGGTTTAGGTGGCTACCATACATATCGTAAGGACAGGTGTCCCATCACTACTGGTTTTGGCAGGGGAGGAGGTGTACTCATTGCTGTGGACAAGGGAATTGACAGTAGTATTATTGATCTGGATGTTGATTGTGAGGCGGTGTCTGTCTTCCTGAACCTAGGTAAACGCCAAATTATATTAAGTGCAGCCTATCTTCCACCCAACTCCAACGTCGCTACTTATACAACATTTTGTTTATACATGGAAGTACTTTGTGAACTCTACCCAAATGCCGAACTTTGTATTATTGGGGACTTTAATCTACCCCATGCTAGTTGGACTGATGAAAACCTTAGCTCGTGCTGTGCCCCCTCACCCAACGCGCCGAAAAGTGAAAAAGACTCATTAGAACTATTAGCCAATCTGTGTTCTTATCACAACCTTTTCCAAGTGAACAGTATCCCAAACTTCAGGAACGTAATTCTCGATCTGGTACTCGCGAATGTCGAGGGCACTACTGTCTCTAGAGCCAAAGACATTCTGATTCCGGAGGACCCACACCACCCGTCGTTGGAAATCCTGATTCCCAGGCGGATAGGAGGACCCCCATTGCTTGGTTTCCAGGAAGGTGGATGTTATTATGATTTTAAAAATGCAGATTTTGCATCCATAAATGATTACCTAAATTGCGTCCTTTGGGACGAAATCTTAAAAGATCAACCATTAAATACTATGATTAGCATTTTTTATGACATTCTTTACACAGCCATAGACTTGTTTGTGCCACAAAAAAAACTACCAACTTTTAAATTTCCTCGCTGGTTCTCTCGTGAATTACGACACCTTGTCTCATTGAAAAAGACAGCTCACAAAAAATACAAAATTTCCAACACTCCTGATGATTATGATTCATTTTCCTTATTAAGAGCCCAGTGTAAAACACTTGCCCGATCATGTCGTGCGGATTTTGTGCATAATACTGAATTATCCCTACTCGATAACATCAAAGGTTTTTTGAACTTCATTAACGCCAAGAAACAATATCCTGGACTACCGAGAGAAATGCACTTAAACGAATTATCATCTAGCTCCGGACCTGATATGGCAAATCTATTTGCTTCCTATTTTTCGAGTGTATTCTCAAACAAATCTAATCCTAATTTTGTTGCTAATCAAGATTATTTAAATATTAAAAACCTTAACCACTATCAAATTCGTATATCAGACATATTCAATAAGCTTTCCAGTCTCGACATCAACAAGGGCCCTGGACCTGATGGAGTGCCTCCAAGGCTTCTTAGGTTTTGTTGTTTCATACTCGCAAGGCCATTGTATTTAATTTTTAATAAATCTCTCGAAATAGGTGTTTTTCCAAATCATTGGAAGCTGAGTTATGTCATACCAATTTATAAATCTGGGGACAAATCGAATATAAAAAATTATCGGCCTATATCTATACTGAGTAGTATTCCAAAGCTTTTCGAATGCCTTATTACGGACTACCTAACGTCCGAATTGGGTGGAATGATTCTGGATGAACAATATGGCTTCCGGGAGAGGAGATCTACGGAGCTTAATTTAATATCTTATGTTGATTTTCTTTCGGGCGCTTTGGAGGGCGGGTATCAGGTGGACGCGGTGTACACTGATTTTTCCAATGCGTTTGACAGGGTCAACCACGAAATCCTCATAGCAAAGCTTGCATCTGTTGGCCTGAGTGGATGCCTCTTGGCCTGGCTTTCATCCTACCTCCGTGATAGATCTTTCTGTGTTCGCGCGGGAAATGTCATTTCCAGGGAGATGGCTGTCACTTCTGGGGTGCCACAGGGGTCTCATTTAGGACCCCTGCTATTTAATGTTTTCATTAATTATATAACCAAGAATTTCTCATTTGTATCCAGTCTTTTATTTGCCGACGACCTAAAAATCTTTATGAAGATATCATCATTCGTCGAAGCTATGCACCTGCAGAACCAGCTTGACCTGCTTGGTCAATGGTGTGCAATTAACTGCATGGACTTAAATATACAGAAATGTCACGTTATGAGATTTTATCGCTCCAAAAACCCTACTATATTTAATTACAGCATTCTCGGCGAAGAACTTTCAGTAGTTGAAACAGTCCGCGACTTAGGCGTCACCCTTGATACTAGTTTGTCATTTGTTCCCCACATTAACATTATCTGTAATAAATCACTTCGGATGTTGGGTTTTATTAGGCGAACTACCTCCGAATTTGTTAATGTCAATGCCCTAAAAATCCTTTATTGTTCCTTGGTTAGGCCTCACTTGGAATATTGATCTTCCGTCTGGACACCCTACTATGCTATTCATATAAATAAAATCGAACAAATTCAGAGGAAATTCCTTCGATATGTAGCATAGTGCTGGCAAAAACCGTGAAAAGTTGAAACCGGTTATTCGGTTTTCTTAAAAACCGGTTTCGGATAAAACCGGGTATTCGAATAATAGTGAAAACCGGGTAACCGGATAACCGGTTAATCGGATAGCCGGTTAATCGGAAAACCGTTTAATCGGTTAATACACAGTCATCATAGGCTAAACATAATTTATAATTTGTTCTTAAGCATATTTCCATTAGTTCAGTTTCCCTGCCGATTAGGGCACAATCATTAAATTCTAGTGAACCAAATTTATTCCAGTTTTTGGTCGTTATTGAAATAAACCCCAAGGTAATAATTAAATTAAAAATATTGTTTATTACAAATTACAATCGATATAAATTCTGAGCAGAAAAAATATTACAATTTTTTAAAACTTAAATAAATATAAAGGTATTCTATTAAAGGTAGATATTATTTTTCAATCGCCCTCTAAAAGCATTTCCAAATATAATCACCGTCCAGTAGGTATGTGGTATGTTACCATTCCAAATACCCAGTTTTTACTTTACTTTCTATCTTTTTCACCATTACTTGAGAACCCGGTGGCTCAGTGCCATATAACTAGATTATCGAATAATCGATTAATCGGTTAGCAGAGAAACCGGTTATTCGGTTAATCGATTAATCGGTTAAACGAGAAATCGCGTAATCGGTTAACCGAGTATCCGGTTAACCGGTTTCGGTTTTTTGAAAAACCGCGGATAATCCGAAACCGGTTAACCGACTATCCGAAAAACCGTCTTCGGTTGCCAGCACTAAATGTAGCATACAAACAGCACATACCCACTGATAATATTATCTACTCAAATCTGGAAAAAAACACTTAGTATAAACACCCTATCCTTGCGTCGGAGACATCACGACCTTAAGCTCTTATTTAACCTTATTAATTATAGAGCCTACGATCCCCATTTGCTTATGAACATTCCCTTTCATATTCCGCTCCGTTGCACTCGAAACACCAATACCTTTGCCCAACCGTATCACAGAACTAATTACGGCACAAATTCACCCATCGCGCGCATTCTACGAATCGCTAATTCGGTTGATATTGACTTTTTCGGCATTTCTTACAAGTTTCTTGCTGACTTAAGGATATCTGTAATATGACTTGCACTTTTTCTATATTCCTCTAAACTGTATACTTTCACAATATCGAATTGTATTGATTAAAACACTTGCTCTATTCATGTTAATTTTGAATTGTTAATATTTCATTATTTCTTTTTTTAATATTTGCTTTTGTTCTTTCATTTTTTTTTGTACTAGTATTAATTCTACTTACTTATTTGTTTAATTTTATTATTGCTTTATTTTTATATTATTAATTTTACTACCAGACTTGTAACCTAATATTGGGCTAGTCCCGTTGATGGATAAATAAATAAATAAATAAATAAAATACAGAAAGCCAGACACGTGCTGAACCCACAACTGGAAAGAACTATCAAAAAAGCAACAACTGCGCTTTGGACCTATAGTCGACGACTCCTTGGCAAACCCTCCATCATCTGGTGGTCTTATAACACTGTTGTTAAGCCTATTATAAACTACGCCTGCTTGGTTAGGAAACACTCCCACAATCTTTCAAGCAGAACTAAATGCTATAAATATAGCCATCTCTGAATGTGCCAAAAAAGGCCTAAGAGGTGCAAAGATCTATATCCTATCAGATAGTCAAGCAGCCAAGCAAAAGCTCAACCCTCCAAATATTCTGAGATTCTCGAAGGAGATAGGAATTTTCGTGTAAAATAGAAGAGTATACACAAAAGATCAATTTGTGGTCAACGTATTAAAGGGCAAATATTGCCGAGCGATCCCTCTACCTATCAATCCTACCATACCATACCATACCAACCATAACTAACCCAAATTAACCCAAAGCATGCATCAAATCAAGAAAAAAAACGTAAAAATATTTGCATTTTCGACCGACGCATGTGCACCTGTCAGGAAACCGTACAGCCGCGGCGGTCGAATATTCCAACCCCACCTAGCTAGGTGGCGTGTGGCGTTGAATATACACTGCCAAAATAAAAACCGACGCTGATAACATATAAACATGATGATGATGAGCAAAAATTGAGAAAAATATAATTTATGGCGGAAAGATTTGAATGATCCTCACTGTTTTGGAAGGAAAATAAAAAAACAAATAGATTAATACCAAAATTTTTCAAAAAAAAAAACATTAAGGAGTTACCTTATCTCAGCCAGAACCAACCTAGGTTTTAAAGAAACTGTATTTGCAAGCAGTGCTACCAATTACGGTGCGCGGATAAACACTTTTGGCTTTAACCCGAGAGTTGACCCAAGGCTAATTATAACCCAGGGGTACATAACTCTTCACATTAATTTATAAACCGGGCCTAAAAAGTTTTTTTCAGCTCTTTTTACGTTGTACTAATGGGTGCAGAAAACTGCTACCACAGGGTGTTGTAATATTAGACATTAGACAAGACTGCGAAATATAATGCAACATTAGCGTTAGCATGAGATTAGATATGGTCTGAAATATACGTTCTTAATTTAATGCTTATAAGATATTTCACTAGCAGATGAACGACGAGTAAAATTGTAGTAAGCAAATCGTTCAAAATTAATGTTCTGTGGTCACCATTTTTATTAATATTATCACTTGCGGCATTGAAAGAGATAATTACCAGGAAAGGCAAATGTGCGCGTTAATCGGGCTTTGTCTTCTCATTCCATGGGAGGCTTGAGGCGACATGTATCTCGAGTCAGTAGTTATCCAATTGCACCAGAATATCCTGTTATTTTCCCTAATACATTTTGACGTATATAATACATTTGTGACCTAGGAGGGAGTCAAAGATATATCAGATATATTTGCCTTTTACTAAGCTTTGCGCAATTCTTCATTTGATAAAAGTGTATAGGGGCTTAATTTAGTATTTAAACGTACGATACTAATGTTTTGATGATTTTTAAAATTTATGACATAAACATATTGCAGGGAACTCACTACGACGAAGCGAATATGATCCGAAGGCTCACGGAATTTAAAGCAAATAATACTCCTAATAATACCGTTTTAAATTTTTTTGATGAAGCTGAAATTCATCCTATCGTTATTGACATCATGGAAGAAGGCAATGAAGATATTGAATGCATACTTACATTTTTATATAATGTTTTTGGGCCACCCATACCAGGCATTGGATTAACAAATGAAGAAGAAGAGGAGTTACGGAAAATGGAAACGGAACAAAGAAAGCTTAAGCAGGAAGCTTATTTAATTGAAAAACAGGTAAATATTTACGACATTCTACTGAGGTACGTGTTTACAATAACTCCCAGTTCGAATTTATGTTCAGTTTACTTGTGTGCGCATTTTAGGCAAAGGTATCCCATGATATTTTTTTTATTAGGTTGGCATGCATGAATTTAGTATATAACATCCTTTTTATACTATAGTATATACAGTCCAACTCGAATATATTTTGATGAGCATTTGACCAATCACATTTGCTATGATCTTCATTTAAAGCGGCCTTGATGATGTACCACTATTTATTATTTAACAACCTTCAAATGTGACTAATACGCAGTTTAATCCACAATACCGAAATAGAATTATTGCACTCAACGCGCGTTTCGCTAACCATGTCAGCATCATCAGGAGATGATTAAAACTAAATTTAAAATCTACCTAACTGTCGTTTATACTAAATGTTTCCTTAATCCTGCGGCACTAAAGGAACCAACCCTGGAACCCCACTAGTCACGCTCGATCAACCAATACAATGGACTATACGGAATATAATTTATACATTTAATAATTTCCATACTTTCATATGCGTCTAATAATCTATCAGTTATATTATGAATTAATTTTAAATTTTTAATTGTTATTCTGTGATTATTATCAAAAACATGCTCGGCAACACTTGATTTTTCTGTTCTACCATATATTAATTGAGCTATGTGTTCCTTGAATCTCGTTTGTATAGATCTTCTAATTTGCCCAACATATTTTTGGTTACAATCCATGCATCCAATTTCATATATTCCACTTCTTTCTAATATTTCAATTTTGTCTTTGGACCACCTAATAATTTTTTAATGCTAAACTGAGTTTGATATACTAATTTTAAACCTACTCCCTTAAAGACTTTTTGGGAGTCCTAGTATACTGAGGATTATATGGTATCGAGACATATTTTGTATTTTCATCATGATTGACGAAAGAAGTGGAATCACGTATGGTCTTTCTAAACAAATGCCTATTAATTAATCTATTTATTAACTCAGTATTGAAACCATTAACTTTCGCTCTATTCTGAATTGTCTCCTTTTCATTATTAAATCTTTCTCTGCTGAGAGGAAAGTTAACCATACGGTGTACTAAAAAATGAAAGCTGGCCATTCTGTGTTGGTCGCAGTCATTAGGAATATATCGGTTAGTGGCAATACTTCTCTATAAATATCAAATTCTAGTATGTTATTATCGTTCCTAATCACTAAAGTATCAAAAAATGGAGGTTGATGGTTGTTCTCGACTTCATAAGTAAATTTTATGGTTTAATGGATATGCAGTAGTGGCCTGAACTGATTTCCCTGTCAGTTCCTATCACTCTTCGATATAATGATTTTTGGCTTTTGAGTCTGATGGCCTTTACTTTACTAGGGACTGTGAAAATTATTGTTTCGTCGCAATTGAGAACCATCTTAGGCAAGTGTTGAAGTCCTTCACGTTGAATAAATGACTTTAATTTCGTATAAAAATCTGCTGCTTCGGCTGCGGCTCAGCCGATCTTTTCTTCGCATAAGAGACAAGTAACAGCCTTCGCCAGGCCGATTGTCTTTAAAAGGTGTTTTAGTTTTGTTTATTTCCACTTACTCCATAACAATGTCAAAAGCCCATTCCTGTTTACATGATATCCCCATTCTGCACGAGCTAATATACACTGCTCCAGTTGCTCTTCGATTTCTTCTGAAAGGACTCGTCCTCTGCCACTCCTGATTTTAGCCATGGAGGTTTTTCTTCCATGAAGTGGTTGATATATCACTGATCGATTAACGCCATAATGGTCTACTGACAGTCGGTATACCATACGCCTTGATTGCATAGTTTCACAAGCTTCTTGAACATGTTCAACGGTGTAGGTGGCTACTGGCCGTTTACGTTGATATTGGCGTTGCATCTTCAGGTAATTTTGACCCTTCTAATTAATCTGAGACAAAGAACTACATGCTAACATTTACCACGCCTATAACAATCCGTCTACAGTTACCACACAATTATTGTAATGATTGCCGATTTACCCTAATCCTTTACTTACTGTATTTTTCGGCCTTTTCGTCAATCTTTGTTCATTAGCGGTAAAAGGGTTCGCAGTACCAGTGTGTTGACACCCTAATTTCGACGTAAAATAATTCCCTTTACATTTGGGCAACCACCCATATTCCGCTACCTAGTTGAAAACCACTTTATGCCTCTTACCAGTACTTACTTTCTATTCTCAGGTATATTAAATATAATTAAATAAATATAAGCCACATCAATGATGTTTTTGAAATTGATCAAATAAGTGAAAGGGAGCTTTTTATAGTGGCTAAATTTATTCGCTTAAATTTTTAATATGACCTCGTATCTACAGCGTCAGACAATCAGAACTGGCACATTATATGAAAATGACACTGGTATTATTAATTAGACACTGTGAATTTTTTTCAGTGTAGCAACTTTCCTAAAATATTATATTTTCCTAGCCAGTCAAAAAATATGGAATAATAAAATATATTCAGTCAGCGATATTCTTGTCCGCAGTTAATTAATTAAATAAAATACGAAGTATGATAACATTAATTATTTAATGGGCTACTCTTGAAATTATCGAATACTACATTAAAGGTTTCCCAATATACAGGCACTCTGCCTCATCATTTAAATTTACTTACTATCTAAATTTGACACTCAATTGTTTTTACCGAAACAATCCTGAAATTCTGCAACGCTACATGTTTTCAAATATACAGCAATTTTTTATGCTTTAAGATTAAATTTATAGTCTAACTCGAGTACTGAAATGTTTTACTGAAAACTCATGAATTTCTTGCACACAGTCAACAATAAAGATTTTCAAATATACTAACAATTTTTATGCTTTAAGATTAGATTTACTGTCTAACTTGAATACTGAAATGTGTTACTGAATTATTCATGAATTTCTTGCAAACAGTCACCGATAAATGTTTTCAAATATACTAACAATTTTTATAACTAAACTTACAGTCTATCTCTAACGTGAACTCGGAACCTGTCGCCGTTGCTCCCTTTTCTTGGGTTTGAACATCTTAATCCTCGATGAATGACGATGGTTTACCCCGTTACTTTACTTCACTTTTCGAACCGTTGGCATGAATTTAATTATTTACTTCGTTATTTTCACGAGCCCTTAAACTGAAAGGCACTACTCTCGGTTTGGTCACAACTAAGACCATATTATCGACTACAAAATTACTAATTTAACTTTTTAAACTTTTTAAATGAAATTCAGCATAGCGACTCGCTACATCTATACATCATTTCTTATAACATTTTGAATTTGGCCATAGCGACCTACTGCAACTGGAGTGGAGAATAAGACTGCTTTTTCTTCGATATAATCGTGCTTTTATAGCAAAAATTTCGACACGTTTTGTCCCCCAGAAAAATCCAGAATCTCCGTCCACCTAAGACACGCGTGATATTACGCAACTTTCGAGGCGTGTCGTTCTCCCAGAAATACCTGGAATTTTTTACCTGCAGCAATTAGAACATTGGTGATGACGCAAGACGCTTCTTTTGCGCCGAAAACGGCTGTTCGCGTTTTACTGGGCTTTTTCCACTCTGGACCAAAATGAGGTCATTCAATTGCTTTTCAAGGTAACGCTGCAAAGTTCACTCGGGTCCTCGACTTGGATGACGAAAATTCCTGGCAACGCCTATTGACCAATGGAGTTCTTTTTATCAAGATTTTCGGGGGAACCTGCATGAATGTCGAATTAAGTGGTGGAATAGTCCGCGCGCAAAACCGTGTCTAGTGAACTTGAATTTCCTATCGGTTTTTGGAATTTATAGACCAAGGGCAAATGACTTCCAATATTTATTTTTTCATTTGAACGATTAATATTTAATTAAAAGTTTTACATTCCTTCAATTAAATCAGGTACCCTGGCCTGACCATCACATTATTCCAAAATGTAGACAACTGCGACGAAAAATTAAACACTACCATGGTTTAAAAATATAGTCGAATAGGGCATTAAAAACACCCATTTCAGAGTTAAAAACACCCTAAACTGATTTGACCTATCTCTGAGTAAAAAAATGAAATAAAAAATAAATGCGAGAAACTGTGACAGTTCTTTATTTAATAGTCTTATATAACTTTTAATAAGTCGCTGTTAATACAATCTAGAATAGTAAAATTTAAATCTACATTACATTGTTGCATTGCATAAAGCAAAACTACATTTTTTAAAAGATACTGGATGTGTCGCCACTTAACTCAGTCTACGCTTACCCCATCCACCCCTATATTATAAAGGACGGTTGTTAAACTGTAGGGTTTCGATACTTTGAACTGTATAATAACAAACTGAATTCTACGACGGCGTCCTGGGGTCACACGAGAGAAAATATTTTAAAACAGCTCTGAGATAAAAAGTCAGAATTCTGAGATAAAAAGTCAGAATTCTGGGATAAAAAGTCAGAATTCTGAGATAAAAAAGTCAGAATTCTGACATAAAAAGACGGAATTCTGAGAAGAAAGTCAGGATTCTGAGATAAGTCAGAATTCTGAGATAAAAAGTCAGAATTCTGAGATAAGAAGTCAGAATTCTACAATAAAAAGTATATTTAGGATTTACGTAACCGGATAGAAATTACATATAAAGCCGGGGCCAGACATGCGGCATTCGACGAACTCCGAGCAAGGGTTTGCCGAACTGCGATCAGTGCGTATGGGAAGTTTGCAGTTTGGCAAATCGTTCGGCAACTCGCCCGCCTTTTCCCGCGCGGTGTCGGTAAATTTGCATGCATCAAAGAGAATGAGCGCTCGCCTCGCTATTATTCGTGGAGCCATCCACACGACCGGGACCAGTAGTTCGCCTTTAACAACGTCTGGAGATTGTGAGAGTGAAGTTTTGTTTCACCTTTCACCTAGTAAGCAAGTGATATTTTGTATTGTGGCATTTTTTCGTAGAATGAATATTGTTTATATACATACACATTCATTATTTAGATAGGTACTTTCGAGGGTACTTTTTTATCCGATCGGACGAAAAAATATACCTTTCCGATGTGTTTTCTCATCGCAAAAGTCATGATTCCAGTATATTGTATTTATTCGTGCTTGGCACCATGCAATAACTGTACGTACAACATTTCCGTCCTAGGCCGGGAATATAAAATTTCTGCCATATTTAAACGCCTTTTTTGTCAGATCTGCCGTTTATCAAAAGCAAGATTTAGCTGTGGTTTCCCTAGTTACGTAATAAACTTAAAGCTCGCTCGATTCAAAACTTGATATTATGCTGAGTTTAAATTTAAAACAGCGTTCTTATTTAGAGTAATGTTTGACTCTATTTTTTTAAATACGTATTGTAATTAATTCCGATCGGATAAAAAAATAGTATGTGCAACCCGTAGGAAAAGCACATTCCTGGACTCCTGTGTTGCTGATCTCGGCTGCGCCTCGTTCAGCAATTATCACAATCCTCCAGGAATGTTTTGCTTTTCCTCCTAGTTAGACAATATACTATTCTTTACGCAGCATATTTTTACTTCACTTTTATTAACCTGAAATCTAGCAGATATCTAGGATTTTGTTTCGAGGGGTGTCTGACCATTTGCGAGATAATAGTCTCTCGGGCCTAAAGCCATAAAAACCCGCCGCATAACACCACAAAAGCAGCTGCAGCAATTGTGACAGAATCATCGCTATTCATGTTTATTTTCAGTCTAAACTTTCTGCCGAAAATTCGGCGTTTCCCACTTTTTCGGTCGAAGTTCGGCAATGCCCGCATGTTTGGATGAAAAAGCGAACTCTGTTTGGCTAGATCAGTTCGCCTACTGCCGCATGTGCGGCCCTGGCTTAATGCGTGTTCTCCACTTTTCGAGATGTCGGGAATTGACTATACTATGACGAATGAATTTCTATCATCAGCATAATTTGTGACTACAGAATTATTTTCTACCACATTTAAGGCATGAAGATATATAACAAACCGTAAGAGGCCGAGAACACTACCTTGTGCAATATCTATATATCGTTCACTTTTACAGATGATTTTGTCGAATTTATAACTACTCTTTGTGGCCTGTCTAAAGCCGGGGCCGCACATGCGGCAGTCGGCGAACTGCGAATGTTCGCCAAATACCGAATCTAGCCAAACGGAATTCGCTTTTTCATCCACACATGCGGGCATTGCCGAACTCCGATCGAAAAAGTGGGAAACGCCGAATGTTCGCCAGAAAGGTTTAATTTGAAAATAAACATGAACAGCGACGATTCTGTGACAATTGCTGCGGCTGCTTTTGTCGTGTTATGCGGCGGGTTTTTATGGCTCTAGGCCTGAGACACTATTATCCCGCAAATGATCAGACTCCCCTCGAAACAAAATACTAGATATCTGCTGGATTTCAGGTTAATAAAAGTAAAGTAAAAATATGCTACATAAAGAAAAGTACCTACCTAAATAATGAATATGTATGTATATAAACAATATTCAATCTACGCAAAAATGCCACAATACAAAATATCACTTGCTTACTAGGCGAAAGGTGACACAAAACCACTCTCACAATCTACAGCCGTTGTTAAAAGCGAACTACAAATGTTTGGACGTGTGGATGACTCCACGAACAACAGCGAGGCGAGCGCTCGTCCTCTTTGATGCATGCAAATTTACCGACATCGCGCGGGAAAACGCGAGCGAGTTGCGGAACGATTTGCCAAACTGCAAACTTTCCATACGCACTGATCGCAGTTCGGCAAACCTTTGCTCGGAGTTCGCCGAATGCCGCATGTGTGGCCCCGGCTTAACAGGAGGTCTGTATATCCACATTAGGGCATTACTTCGAATGCTATAATTTTTTAATTTGTAAAACAAGATGTCATGGTTTATTCATATGCATTGTTTAAATAAGAAAATAACATAAAGCTAGTTTTTTTTTTCAAACTCAAATTTAGCTTTATTATCCAAAGAAATGACAAAGCTGAAAACGTCCTAAAATACTTAATTCTATATAAACACAGAACTGGATATAAGTTGTTATAAGAAAAACTATATAAATACACTAATTTATTATCACTAGGTAGGTCACAAATACATCTAGTAAAATGGATAGCTAAACCAATTATGCTTTAAACACTTAAACCTATGATATAAATGTATTGAAAAAATCCAGTTAAAATAATTTACTTAACATGAAAACACAAAAATTAGAGCTAAAAGACTCATACACAATAAACAAAGTCAATTTGTAAAATTTTAATTCAGTTAAAGTTGTGCACAAAGTACTCGTCTAGTGTATAAAATGCTAAAGATAGAAAAATCTTCTTCACTCTTCGCCTGAACAACAGATAGTTGCTTATCTTTCTAATTTCTAAAGGCAAGTGGTTAAACACCTTTTTTGTGTCATAAAAAAATGAATTTTTTGTTAAGGTTGATGAGGGGATAGGCAAATCTTTTATTTGATTGCCGCCTAGATATCATGCTGCCATATTTCTTGAATGCTATGCACACTAATTGCAGGATAAATAGGCAATCCAGCGTAAGGATTCCTTCTGAGACAAAGTAAGACCTGCATGATTCCCTAGGACCAATTGCACATAAACACCTGATCGCCCTTTTTTGAATATTTTCTAGGTGTTGTGTAAAATGGCCTATAATATACAAAATAATTTTATTAATTTAAATTTACTTAAAACCTCACAAGGAAATGTTTTCTAAAATCATTTGATCATTCGTAATATTTTAATTGTCGAACGATAACGATGTATGTTTATATAGTTTAAGCAATTTATCTTTGTAAATAAAATATGTTGTTCAGTTAGCAGAGGAGACTGCTAGGAAAAGTTATGAAGAAAAGATGGAAAAATGGGCAGAAACTCTAGAAAAACTTCAAATGGAAGAGGAGAAGATAATCGCGGCCGAAAGCGAACCTCTGAGGTTTTATTTAATGAAGTATGTGTTTCCTACTTTGACACGAGGTAAATGATTAATTGTTGTTTATGCTATAAAGGGATTTTACTATAATTTTAAATTGTTAACTCTCGATAATGTTAATATTATGGGTATTGTAAATTTGACAAATTGGAGATCCAAAGAGAACTCAGAGTGACAGGGGGATGGGGGCGACATGTTGCTCAGAGTTGGGGGCGTCAAAACTTCAGAACTACTTACTTTTGCCAACAATTATTATTCACAATAATCACACCTCAGAATATGATTTGATAATATTTTCAAATAATAAAGTTAATGAAATCGTAAAATAAGCTTTTATTCTTATAGTCAGATAGAGACTTTGTGACAAAAACCTCGCAGCCCTGATTTTCAACGTATTAATTCCAAAACTCGTACTTAATTACACACATATAATATATTGATATTGCGAGGCCCTTCGGTTCGAATCAGCTTGCATCGGTATCAGTCGGTTAGTTTTAACCATCAGTTAAGTCATCCGATGGTTATATCTCGGGCGCACTCTTTGGATTAACGTGGTAAAAGACTCACAGTGCACCGGGCACAAGCGTCTAGGACCAAATTTTCGATGGCCCGGTGCACTGTGAGTCTTTTACCACGTTAATCCAAAGAGTGGCGCAGTGGCGTAGCCACGGGGGGGGGGTTATGGGGGATATATCCCCCCATGGATAATGAACATTAACATTTTAAAAGACGAGAACAATGCACGTTATTTTGTTTAACTTGTATAGCTTAATTAAATTTAATGATCCAGAATAATAATGAAATAACATATATGTGTATGAATTATTCCCTGTAACATAAAGTGTTGGACCCATAATGCGCAGTCGTTTTCACAGTAACTGGATTGATTAATGAACTGAAATAACCTGATCCCTGATGTCAAAATGAAGAAATTAAAGGTTGTTTAAAGACATTAAATTTTATTTTAAATCCAGGACTGGATACAGCTTTTAAATAAATCACCATGGCATTGCGAATACTTGTGACTATACCGGTGGCCACAGCGGAAGCCGAAAGGAGCTTTTCAACTTTGAAGTTGATTTAAATATATTTAAGAAATTCAATGGGTAATGATTGACTAAATGCTTTAGCTATGATAAATATTGAGAGTGTTATGGTCAAACTAATTCTAGATTGTAAGTTATTGAAAAATTTATTTTGGACGAAAACAAACGAATGGAATTTCGCTTTAAAAACTATGAAACGGCAAGGTCGAGGTGCTAACCACCGACACAAATGTGTACAATAACCCTTTTTTGCCCTCCATTATAGTAGGTATTATACAAGAGATATTTTCTAAATATTCAATTTTTAGTGTTTTTCGTAGACATTTGTATTAGCAACAAAATGATTTGCCAATATAATATGAATATATTTTATTTTTTGGTGATTTACCGACAGTGAGAAAAAAAATCAGTAGGTACCTACATTGCATTATCATACACAACTGGATTCGCTGAAAAATTTCAAGTGTTTAAAAAAAATACATAGTAGGAATGACCAGCCATTTATTAAAAAACAGACTAAATAGTCATAAATATACAAAACACACCACACCACTTCGCAGACATGAAAAAATATGAAGCCCTCTTTTAATTATAATGAGATCGAAATTCTGATCAGAGACCATCAATGGGCATTTACGATAATTGGGGCGGTATCTGCCGCTATGTATCTGAGCGTTCGTTAATTTGTGTTCCATTAACCAACCGCGTTCTGTTATTCAATTGAATCTACCGATACATGTACCGCGCTCCAACTTTATGGATCTGCTACTTGTGGCGGTACATACCGGTTTGTTTACACCTTATATTGACATAACCTACAAATTTAGCCTGCGAGCCTATTGGTTACATATATACTTTCGAAATTCTGAAAATAATTTTACTTTTACGTTCATTTTTAGAGAGAAATAATTAAAATACCTTCAACATCAAAACGAAAAGCAACAATTTCAACATATTTTTCAATAGACACACATAATGCCTTCACTTGCCGAATCACTATTATCTAATATTTGAAAAGTAGCCAAGATTGCGATAGCTTGACGTTTATTATTCTTCATTATAATCAATTTATGTTTAGGTTATTCGCGATCCGCACAGTTCCATTCGACAATTACCATTTATCGGAACGTATCGACGTTAATTAGATGATTACCGCTGTATACCTACCGGTATATATATTTACCTAGACATTTGTATTTTTCAGGTTTATCCGAAGTGGCGAAAATTAAACCAGATGATCCTATTGATTACTTGGCAGAATTTTTATTTAAAGAAAATCCTGAAGGAAAGATGTTTGATCCTTCCTACACAAGAACTGGTGAAGAAATACTTAAACAACATGAAACCGTGGTGCAACAAGTTGATGGAAATTTTACAACATTTAAATAAATAAGTACATAGAGGGACACATATGCAGGCATATATTCAACGAAATTGTGTTAGAAATATTGCAACAGTGATAGTGAATAGATGTAGAATTTAAGCATGCTTTACATTATTGATTTGCTTATGCAGCATACTTTTTAGGTTCAAGCATACACTTTCATATGCTAATTATTGTCGACATTATTTTGTTATCATATATTTTTAAATTAATTTTTATAAAACTAAGCAGTTGTTGCGCGTAAATCCCTTTTAAATGTGTTAGCGAGATATAATGAATAAGATGATACCTACCCTTAAGGATGCGGCCAGCGCAAGATGTGTGCTTTGACTTGCTCGTCGGCGTGGGAGTGGGTCAATTACTTACTCTTGACCAGGGCGCCACCAGTTTGAAATATCCAAATCCGCAGACCCAAACAGGAAGATCGTCGGTCTTAAGAATCCATAAGGGCGATCCAAATCGACGATTATCCGCTACACAAGGGCAATCAATCAATCAATAATCATTTATTTCATTTTTGTACAATATTTATATGTTCTACTTCACAGTCGCTAAGCTATGTATATACAATATGTGTTTTTATGCCCCGGCTCCTTGGAGCAGCGCTGAGCAACACAGCCCTGCATATAACTAACCCTTATCCAAGGGCTGTTCGATGTTCCGACCTAATGACCGTGTTTGGCAACCTACAAGATCGATAATATTCTTTGGGATATGTCCCTTCAATAACGCTTTCAGTGTTATGCGTGAGTTGGTGGAAGGTATTCAGATTTTTAGGTATTTTAGCTGCGTGTTAATGTTGTGGAGAAAACTTGATAAAAAACTCCACTTCTCGTTTCTTTGGTTACTCATTCATACGCCATTCACTCTCTCATTCATTCATTCATTGTATATGTTTAGTGGGCTGCTGCATTTAGTAGCACCCTGGTGAGGTAAGTATTGTATTGTATCATGTACCATGAATCGTAGTCCATAATTCGCCACCGGGTATAGGGAACACAGCGCGCTGTCGCGTACGTGGAATGACTATGGTCTGAGCTGGTTTGCTCATCCTGTATACCGGGGGCGTTGGCCTAAGGACTATATCCAGCTGGCTCCACCCACTGCCACTTGTGGGCGGGGTCCGCTAGATATACTCTAATTTGGCCTCGTTTAAGTTCCAATGTTCATTTCTGCATTCCTGATAGTCGATTACTTTGACTTGGAGTATAAGATAGTTTTAGGGGTGGCTATGTCCCTCGGGAACCGATGGGATGCATATACATGTGTTATTTACATATTTACAATTAATTTTACTGTTTAAATTTACAATTATGTACAACTATATATTTATATCTTGATTTTGAGGGGGCCTAGGTGCTAGATAATAAAGAGTAGTGCCCCGGTGTATTGGGCCATGGGGTGGTCGGTGGTCTGGGTCATGGCGCTCGTCGGCTATGTGGGCTGTTTCTGGGGAGCCGCGCACCCCCACGTCGTAGAACCTGCATGCTAGGCGGTCAATGTGTTCACGTATGTACTCAATGCCCGCCCAGTCATGCAGGTCCTGTATCCTGGTGCGCCAGTGCGCCGAGAAGACAGCCCGCAGGTGCCTATTTTGGATCACTTGTACTGCGCTTAGGTGTCGTTCAGCCACAGAACACCATACCGGTGCCCCATATAAAAGTGTCGGTCTGGTTATAGCTTTGTATAGTGTCAGTTTGTTTCCGGGGCTGAGTGGGGAATTTCGCCTCACGAGTATCCCAAGTATATCCACTATGGCTTTATTCTTAACTTTTATGTGTTTCATATGTTCTCGGAATCTTAGCCCTCTGTCTAATACTATGCCCAGGTATTTTAGTCTGTCTTTAGCGATTATTTCAGTGTCAAGTATACGCATTGGTTGTACTTCATTATGTGTTCTTTTTCTGGAGAAAATTCCCAGTTCTGTTTTCCCGGCGTTAATTTTAATTTTCCATGCTTGGTAATATGTCAGGACTTGTTGCATATACCGGCTCAGATTGTCGACAGTGGTCTGCGCTTGAGGGGCGCTAGAGTATAGGACTGTATCGTCTGCATAGAAGGCTGCAGACGAGACAGGGTGAGGGGGGAAGTCAGAGATATAATAGTTGAAGAGCTGCGGGGACAACACCGTACCTTGTGGGACACCACACTGGAACGGTCTCACCGTTGACACGGCGCCTCCCACCTTAACCGAGAAGGAGCGCCCGGCAAGGTATGACCCGACCAGCGCTGCCAAGTGTAGTGGGTACTCATACTCCACGTAGAGCTTGTGCAGCAGGCCGTCGTGCCACACCCTGTCGAAGGCCCTCTCGATGTCGAGGAGAAGCAGGGCTGTGCAATGCCGTTTGTTGAAGCCGGTGAAAATATCTTGCACGACTTTCGCAGCCAGCATACAGGTGTTGTGCCCGCTGCGGAAGCCGAACTGCTCCTTGGGGAGTATACCGAGCCTCATGGCCGCCCCGCTAAGCCTCGACAACAAGAGTTTCTCAGTCACTTTACCATGTGTGTTAAGGAGGGAGATAGGTCTGTATGACGTTGTCAGTGCTGGGCCTTTACTCCGTTTAGGGAATAATACTATCCTCGCAGTCTTCCAGAGGGGTGGGAAGTGCTGTAGGCGAATTATGGCATTTACTATGTGTGCTAATTGTACAATGGGTTTTCTAGGAGGGTTTTTCAGGAGAAGGTATGGGATGTTATCAACTCCCGGAGCCTTGTTCTTCGGTAGGCAGCTTAAGACTGTTGAGATCTCTCCAGGAGTTACGCTCAGCTTCTGCATAACCAAGGGCGGGATCGGATATGTTTGACCACCGAACAGACGGACCCGCTCCGTGACTTCCCTGTGCAATGGCTCGGAGTCCGGAATTGACCTATGGATCTCTTCGAGGAAATCCGCAAATGCCTCTGCCTTCTCCTGGTCATCCAGGATGTTACGCCCTCGGCATTTTAATGCCGGGATTTGAGGTGGGGCTCTGCGGATCCTTCTCGCGAGTTTCCATATGGTTCCATCCTCCGTGCCTAGTTCAGTCACGAAGGCCATCCATTTTGCGCCCCTGTGATCACGTATGCGCTGCTTTATCTGCTCGGTGATCGCCCGCACCCGGCGCCCTTCATTATCATTCCTGGTATGTTGCCACCTACGTCTTAACCGGTTCCGGAAGTTAATGAGGTCAAGGATTTCGCCAGGAAGAGTTTCCACGTATGACCTCTTCCTGGTTACCGGACAGATTGCGTCACGGATGCGCTGGATGTTGGAGGTTAGCATGTCTACTTCAGCCTCCAATTCCTGGACAGTATCGATCTGCCGGGGGATGACTGTGCGCTCGTTTAACCTCTCTCGATACGTCCTGCAGTCGGTATTTGTGTATATAACCGTTGTTACATAGGCTTCGGGCCGCCTGTCGGACCTTAATGCCAGCAGGCTAATACCAACTGGAAGATGGTCCGAGTTTAGGTCATCTATTACTTTGAGCGGGCTCAGCCCAGTCATTCCCCGAGAGATCGCGATATCCAGGTAGGAAGGTCTGAAGTTTTCAGCTGTGGAGTGGTAGGTTGGTGCATTTGGTCGATGATATAGGATTTCCGGATTGTTTTCGATGAGCGAATACAGTACTCTGCCTTTTTGGTCTATTCTCGTGTCGCCGAAGTTTATATGGTGGACATTGAAATCGCCAACTAACAGCGATTTGCGTCCCGGCGCCAAGAAGGCTTTGAAATCGCGTTCAGTTAAATGCTGATTCGGAGGAGCGTATCCCCCCCCCAATACACAGACCGCCGCTTAGCTCAATAGACACGTGTTCAATAACTGTGTTTACATTGGTACATCTTTTATATGCAACCGATCTGTGTATTAGACAGGCCACTCCTCCGTGTCCGTCCAGCCTATCTACTCTTTCGATACTATAATCGTGGAATTTAAGTTTGAATTCACGATTCAGCTTTGTTTCATTCAGAAAGACAATCCGGGGAAGGGATTTGTACAAGAAGTTACGGAATTCCCCAAGTTTAGACTTGAGGCCATTACAGTTCCATGATACAATACTATACATTTATAACAATAATCAAATGTGCGCTGGTTATCAGAAATATAATTATATATTGTACTTCGCATACTCAATCGTGAAAAATCTAATGGAGCATTGCATAAGTTGCTGTTTTTCGCCATTGCATGCTCTCAGCATTGACGCATATTCATCAAGGGCGAAAAACAGCTCCTCTAAATTGATTAAAGAATTTATTTCATTAACTACATTCGCTAGTCTAGTGGCACGGAAAGCAATATTGTTGGTATTATCGTCTTGCCGATTACTTACATTTTTTGGATGATTATTGGCGTCTGAGGGCGCGGGCTGTGTTGCTCTAGGCCTGAGGGTATTAGGGAAGTCTCTCTCGTATCGGCTACTGTTCCTGTCTGGTAGGGGGTTGGTCTGTCAGTCACGTTCGCTTCTATTTCTATCCCGGCCTCCGTCTTCGCCTTCTTGCCTCCGCCAGGCCGGCTTGGCAGGCAAGGGAGTTTCCTTGTATTTAATTTTCGTCTGCTTCGTCTGATTTGCATTATTATTCTTGATCTGGTTGACCTTGTATAGATACACAGGGCAGTCTTGACTGATTGCCCTGTGATCTCCGCCACAGTTCGCGCATTTGGGTGCTGTTTCTGGGTCACATGCCGGCGGTTTGGGCTTGGGCGGCGCTTTCTTTCTTGGCCTTCTTTGCCCGGCTTTTTTCGCGTCATCTTGTGTATTTGACGTTTCGCTGGTCGCTTCATACTCGATATCGCTAAGGGGGGCAAATGAGTTGTTCAACGGGTTGGGGGGGGCCTCCCATGTCCAATTTCACCACTCTTACATTGCTCCTTAAGAGGAGAGTCCTATAGGACACTTTGAAAGGTGTTTTATCATCTTCATGTACCAGGAGCACAGAAGCGTTATCCGGCTCCCTGGTACCGTCACTGCGAAAACTCTCCGCTTTATTACTACTCTTTTACCCGGTTGTTGTTACTACTTTTTCACCAGTTTTTTGTTTGCTACTTACTGCGTTGGCATCTTCAATGTCCATGATTTCGACAGATTCTGGCGGAGAATAATTTTCTATTCTCTTTCTCTTGGTCAAATTGGCTCTTCCGGTGTCAGTTTTAGATTAAATTTCTGGCTTTTTCCGCATCTTTCCGTGCTTCTCCCTTAAGTGATCAGTTGCTATTCTAAGCGACTTATTTACTTCGTGTCCCGGTCTGTTTATGGACGTTAATGAGTCGACTTTTTCGGCACATTCACTGCATGTCTCTTTGTTGTTTTGTAGGTATTTCCTTATATTCCTTACTTTCTGTAAGAAGCCTTCTGGGAATTGGTTTTCCCGAAAATCGACAGTTTTGTAGGATAGGATGCTACCGTCGTCATCGGACTCACCCATTACCGGTTCGATAACCGGGGCTCCGTCCCCGATTTTAGTTTATATGTACTATGTACGCTTATTTATTCAAGTGTATACCACTAGTGAAAATCACAATTCGCTCGCGAATCGCGGTTTCTAAGATTTACGCTTGGTCAAATTCCTGCGGCAAAAAACAGGTCCTGCACCTAGAACGGCTAAGTCAGGAGTCTCTACACAAGGGCGATTTGAAGTCAAGACGACTACTAATTGCAATTGGTTGAGTTATCAAAGCAACTAAAAGACGGTCACGTTCGTGCAGGTTTTAAGTTTATTGGCGTTCGTTAGTTTTGACAGTAACGTGTCGTCATATTACTTCCAATAATCAAAATGATATAAATATAAAACAGGTAAAAGGGCTCAATTGGAAACAAATAATAATCTATATGCCCATAAAGACAGTAATTTGAATTAAACTTGCGTTAGAATATAAGTGAATTCGATAAAGAATGATCGAAAAATTATTAGGCACGCTTTAGCTATAACGGAGTAAAAATATAACATCAAATGATTACGAAAGATCGAACCAAGTCCAACAAATTAATCAATAATCACAATATACATAAGGCATCTATCGTCTCATCATACTAGTAATTAAAAGTTATCCGTCTAATAGTAGCTACTAGCTTTGTGCGCGTTAACCATGGTAGACGACTCGCAGTTGTACATGAATAAACCTTACTGATTCAGATTATAAAATACAGTTATGTAAAATTATTTAAACTGAATAGTCAATAAATCAGAACGACAATGTTGATCATTTAACGCAATATAAATCAAATTGTAAGATTAAGAAATGTAATATATAAAAAAAAACCATAAGCATTAATATAGATCCACACTAGTAGATTCAGCAGTTAATTAGATTCGCATAGGTAAGCTATGCTTACACCGAAACAGTACCGAGTATAGTTATATCAGTACCATGCAGGAAACTAAACACACGATATGATACAACGCTGGAAAAACTCTAAAACACGCAGTCTAATATACGCTGGAAAATGTCAATAACACGCTGAAAATACACGCGTGAAAATATCAGTAACACGCCACTAACATTATGCCGAAAAGATCACAAATATAACCTAAACTTATCTTTACTACTTGTCTTCGCCGATATCACCTACGGCCTTCTGCACGTGGACTACAGCTATGCACCTTGGGACCATAAACTCTCAGTGGTATTTGAGGTAATGTCCATACCTCTATGGCTACAGTCGGTACCAATAAAACACAACCAACCGTACTGACTGACAGCTACTTGGTTAGCTACTCAATCTCTCCAATCTCTCTTCAAGCAAAGCTCGCTCCAAACAACAACAGCTCGCTCCATATACACAACTCCAAGCAACAATAGCTCCAGCCAGAATAGCTCCAATAAACTGGCTCCCGGTAAAAATGGCTTCCAACAAAAATGGCTCCCAGGAAAAAACCTGAAAAAAAACAAGCGCTAAGTATGCATTCTCTCACTGTAATATTAGACAGCCTCCTCTTTCAGAACACTCTCAACTTAATGACTATTTAAAAATAATAATGAGAGTATTTAAAAATAATAACGATAGTCGTCTTGCCAAAATGCCAAGGTCATACCATACTCAATATCATACACCGACCTCCATTATATGGATAAGCACAAAGCGATCCAAATCATACCGATTCATGCGCCTTCAGATGTAAACAAAATAAGATAGTTCTGAGACTGCGCAGTTTCAATTAGCAGGTTATCGATCGATTCCACGTGCTTCATCAACGCACGGCCGTGAATAAGCGACAGGTCCGGATTTTAAGAATTAGTAATAGTTATTTTTCTACAGCCACGCGCAAAATAACTAATTACTAAATTCAAATGAAATCGCAAAATCGACGAATGCGGTGGATCCTTATTTTGCGCTCTAGCGCGAACATGGAAAAGAAAATTCTCACTTTTTCCGTCGAGTGTGCTATGAATGGTCATGGAAACCGGAGATAAATAAATGACAGTCATGCGTTTGTTACAGTCTGTTGCTGGCACTCCTGTTCTAAATATGCCCGAGGCCCGAATAAAATATGTCAAAACTGACAGTCATTTGCAAATTTCAGAATAAGTATAGAGAAAATGTGCATTTAATTTTAAAAATGCGGCTGTAGAAAAAGTTCTGTGTGTTTTTCGAGCGCAAAGTAAGATTGCCGTTTTCGAAAGATTACTGCGCTCCGTTACGCGTCGCGCAGTAACATTCTTTCTCAAGCGGCAATCCGTTACTTTGCGCTCTAAATACACAAATAACTATTGTGTATTTAGAGCGCAAAGTCGTAACGGCTTACCGCTTACAATATTGGAAAAAAAATTAATGCTGGATTTATAGATTGACATAACATAAGCATAGCATAAGCATAAGAAGTTAAACATTCATATTTAAATTAGGCAATTTATAGATCGACATAACATAAGACACAACAAACGCTTGACATAAGAAGTTGACCAATGTTCAACTTCTTATGCTATGTGCTTATGTTCGACCAATGAAAACGCAGAATTTTAATCATATTTACCTTTTGAGAGAATGACATATGCGATGTTCAATACAATTGGTGTTTTGGCTTTTTGAATGCTTATTCTTTTTGAGAATGGTAAGGATTTATAAATTAATATAGGTACATAAGACTCTATAATATACTTCTTTAAAAAATTTAAAACAAAATTATGAAATTTGTAAGGTTAGTATTTTCTATTTACGGCTCAGGCGCAACATAACACAAGCCCATTTATAAACCGACCATTTCTTGTAATGTGCTTATGCTATGCAAAGTCTATGCTATACTTATGTTATGTTAATCTATAAATCCAGCTTCCACCACGGATCATTTCTATATTATTGAACCTCTATAAGTAGTCTGTAAATGAATTTTTAAAATAGCAGAAACAAGTATGGGGAACAATTACCCATTTAAGGATCTAAAAAAACTATTTAGACCATCAAACCTCAACAAAGTAAATTAAAATCCATCTCGAGATCCATCCTACCTATAAGAAGACTCTTTTAATACGCAATGATGAAACTGAATAAACTCACTGATCTATTTATCCATCGTCATTTATGCTAAAGGTCAGTAAATAAACTCCTTCTAATGTGATATTATTCCCATATTTTGTATGTTATGCTGCAGTTATCATTAAAAGAAAATTATACTTACTTAAAATAAGAAATCCCTGGTATTGTACCCTTATTTTGGCAACATCAAACCAAACACCGTTGAGTATTTTCTTTGACCTTGGCAGTTGACGCCATTGTCTTTTAAGGTCTTTTGTGAACTTTTGTCTTTAAATCCTAACGTCTACACCAACTTATACACTATTATGATATAAAAGTAAACTAGATGTCCAAAAGTAAATTAGTTATTTTCAACAAAAACGATAACATAAACTAATTCAATAATTGAACGAAACAAAACGCCGAAACTCGAAACCCAAAACGGCAAACACAGAAAAATGAATTATTTTCAAGTGCAAGCAACAAGCAAGGTCAGAGAAATTTGATAATATTAATATTATTGATTACCGAACTCTAAACGCTTTATCAGCTGATTTCGTTCTGTCGCTTCTCGGTGTTTGTGCGCCTGAGTAAAACTATCCTATTTTCAGTTCTGTCCGACGCAGAAGCAGGTTTTTTCCCCCATGATTGGTACGATTTTTCGACGCACACAGACGGCTTGTGCTTATCCATATAATGGAGGTCGGTGATATCATATCACCCTACAGGTGACAGACAAAATACTAAGAAAACTGACCAATAACATAACCACTGTCTGTTCTTTTAAGAGTTCAGACCCCCAGGCAAGAACAAAGCTTGTCCATTTATGTCATTAATATTTAACCTAAATTTACTAAGCTTATGTACGACTTTACAAGTTCTTGAAGTTCTTATAAGCAAAATTTAAAGTGGAAATGAAATTTACTAAGCTTATGTCATTAATATTTAACCTAAATTTACTAAGCTTATGTACGACTTTACAAGTTCTTGAAGTTCTTATAAGCCAAATTTAAAGTGGAAATGAAATTTACCAAAGATTTTATACATCATTATACCCTACTATACAATACGGGTGCCCATAAGACAAAGAATCTGCTATGAGTGCTCGACTGCAATATCATATCGAAGACGGTATCGGAGACTATAATTCAATACGCTTATTTTCCCCAGAACATTACTTCTTGTAAAATTAATGAGTATAAATAAATCATGCTTTGCCTGTTCCAGGCCTAAATTATCTTTTGTTTGATGATATTGCATGATTCACCTGCAAGAATTAGTAAATTTTCGAAAGTAACACTCTCTATATAGCAGTATTTCAATTCTCCCTGAGACCCGTTAGAAAACTATAATGAAATAACTTAAACTCTGATAAAATAAGTCCTCTGTACAGAAAATAAATGAGTATGTACAAAATGTAAGATATGTATATTTATTTACCTAACTATGTAGGGTTTTTCGATGGTAATGACGAATTGGGGAGCAAACGCTCTCTTCTACAGGCATTCCTCGAAGAAGGAAACGGCGTACTTTGTTCCAGAATACACTGCACGTGACAAGTTACAAACCAAAAATCGTGACTCTCTGGCAAAAATCCATCCAATCTAGTCAAATAATTTCTCTACAGCAACCTAGTAACTACGCCACTCTCTATCGCCCGAAAAAGTACACTCCCCCTTCAGGGTGAATTAAAAATTCTTAAACTTCAGACATATATTTAATAACATATCTTGACTGCGTATTTTTAACGCGAAAGCGAAAAACAGTCGTTTAGTATCAAGACAAGGGCAGCACATCAATTAATTATGTATTTTCCTGTTGGCTTGAATCGTATCCACGTCAAAATCACAGGGCAACCGCTTTGCCAATTAAACATCTGGCAACGTTCCAAGAATAACCTTTTCATTAAACATTTCGATATTACACTCGTCCGTAGGCAACCAACAATTCTTTTAAGGTATATTACCATCGAAATAGGAAATTATTGGCAAGGTAAATGATTTAATTGAAGTGCACTGCTATCTACTTAAATGTTTTCGTGATAGCGATGTAGAATACGATACAATCTAGTGACTGAGATTACGTAAATAACTAGCATTGATGCAGTTTATTCCTCCAACAACTCGATAAGGCACTGGTCGTTCGAAAAATATCGCAGTTTAAGGGTGGAATCATTGACTTTATTTGACTTCTATCTGTTACATATTCGTGCTAAATTGTTATGTAACACAGTTATGTGTAGTTACACATAAAACCTGAAGAGTAAGAATAATTTATCAAGGTACTCATGGTACAGGGCGGCCTCTATATTATGGCTTATTCCCTTATTGAAAAACAACAGGTATTTGGAAAAAGTGAAAGAAAATTTTTTTGGGTTAATTTACATTTTTTTGTTATTCTATTTTCATATATATTATATAACAACACACTGTGTGTTGTCGGCTGGCATACACTTCGTTATTTTAAATGAAACGCCCTATATATTATTATAGATTTAGAGAGGAGTTCAATACTATTGTATATAGTATGGATCTCTGAGTCAACGTTTCGTATTTATTGTGTATCTTTCATTTGGCACAAATATGGTAAATAGGTATACATTTCTTTTAAATGATTGCGTCCAATAAAATACAAAATCAAATTTTACCTACTGTCTATCGCACAAATTTTGAAATTAAAAAAAATATTTATTACAGTATTGTGCTTCGCCTATCGTCAAATTTCTTGATTATTTTAAATCCATATATTACATTAAATATAAAAAATAGAGAATTGGAAGCCGACTTCAGCGGTATAACATAGGTCTACGAGTAAACCGTTTCGGACTTATTAGCAATTGTATTCAGGATATAACTAATTTTTAAAACCAAAAAGTAAATAGGTGCTTCATTTCATTCTGGATTTATCAAAATAATGGTGGGTTTCAATTAAAAGTATGGTGTGGTGTGTAAAATTTTGGGACTATTTTTTTGAACCAAATTTAAGTACTGTTTGCAATAAAACCAAGTTCAACTGGTAATACTAAAAAACATAGCTACTGTGGAAAGGAAAAATTGAATATGGGAGCAACATACCACAAAAATTAACGATCAACATTTTAGTGAATGGATTGGGAGAAACGAAAACATTTAAAGACCCGCGAGGAACCCGGGTTTAACACTGATTAGTTTTTATGCGGATATTAAAAAATAAATGAATATAAACGTAGACCACATCTAAAACGAATTAAAATCAAAAATTAAGGAGGGTATACATTATTTAAATTCCACAGGCGATTCCAATGCGATTAACAATTTAGAGCCTTTATTCATCACATGTATAATTTAATATTGTGATCCTGTAGAAAACCTTTTAAACTAATAATTATTAATATTTTGTTATTGTTTTGTTTGGCCTAAATAAAATGTACGCATTGTTACGCTTTTTTCTTGTTTTCTAATTTTTCTAGGTCACTCCAGAATTAGAGAAACTGGCAGTGAATAAAATTCAAAGTTAAAATTAAGAATGTATCACTATAGGATGCGTAAATCTGTACGAACTGTCGATGTCGTGAAACCGAACAAATTAGGTCCTAGCTCAAATATCGAAGAGTAGGGGTGGGTATTTATATAATGGCGCCACTGCTTTTTTGACGGATAAAAAAAACAGAAAATCCCCAAGTTGTGATTGGAGTTCGTAAAGATTTAAGCTTCGCATGACAAAAGAAAATTATAAAAGTAAATTAAAAAATAGATCAGATTTGAATGCCAGAAATTTATCAGTATAAACAATCGAAAAATAAAGCAAATACTCAAATATTAGTCAATAATCAAAGTCAGTAATAAACGGTAGTAATAATGGTAAAACCAGTAAATCCAGAACGTTTCAATTATTGAGCACAAGTAATAAAAATCAGATACTTACTACTTCTTGCGACTTTCTCCTCTGGAACGTTACCACTTAAGGGAAGTTCAGGAAATGAAATAACTAAATGAAAACAGGTTAATGCCACAGCTTATACCGTACCGAATCAGTTATTTAACTCTCCACAGTCTCCACGTGTTTTGAAGCAATAAAATCCAACCAATAGGAGCATTTTCCTCATATTCTTGGCGTCTGCAACGAGCCGAATTATATGAGGGCGACTTCGTTTATTTATGAATAACAGTACCGGTCTGGTGTCCAATGTAGTGTTATCTTTTTCTATTACGACAGTTTGCCGAATCGAAGAGACATAAACGGAGGTTGAGTCGGAAACTGAACACAGCGTTGGACTCTCGATTTTTTGACAAGAAGCAGCAGGTTACGTTCTTAGATTGGATTGTTTTCGTGTTATTATTTGTGCTCGATTGTTCGGTGATTTATTTAAGTGTGTTAACTTTTTGGACATTTAATCATTAAAGTGTATTCAATGTTAACCATGGTCGTACGTTGTTTTGTCTGCAAAAGGTACAAGAAAGCCAATCCAGCTTCAGGATATTTTAGTTTTCCGAAAAATGAAAGGTTGTAAGTAGATGTTTAGATTAGGTATTGAGATTAAAGTATAGTTCATTCATATCACATTGCATGATAAATTAATATTCTTCGTCGATAATTGTTTGGCTCCCTTCTGCAGGAAGTTTATCTTTTTAAACTTGAGATATAAATTGTAGTTTTGTCTAGCCTCTTAGCATCCCATAATAAAGGCAACCAATTTAGAACCGTCACACTAATATTACAAAGGTTGTATGTAAATTTCATTAGAAATAAGTAGTGAACAATGTCACATACTTACAACTATATAAATGGCTTCGAGTGACGAAATATCAATTTATTAAGGCCGTTTGACACGATCACATTTTTGATAAAATTTCTGCTCGTAGTAATCTTTCGAAAACGGCAACTTACTTGCGCTCGAAAAACACACAGAACTTTTTCTACAGCCGCATTTTTTAAAATTAAATCCACATTTTTCTCTATACTTATTCTGAAATTTGCAAATGACTATCAGTTTTGACATATTATATTCGAGCTTCGAGCTAGAACAGGATTGCCAGCAACAAACTGTAACAAAAGCACGACTGTCATTTATTTATCTTCGGTTTCCATGACCATTCATAGCACACTCGACGGAAAAAGTGCGATTTTTCTTTTCCATATTCGCGCTCATGATACAATAAACGTAAGACCCAGATAAACCCACACCAGATGCAAAAGATCGGCAAATTCCTCGCCAGCCAACTTTAACCTTGTCGTTGCGGTTATACGCGGCCTGCACCAAATAATCTGGGTATGATTATAGAATTGTTCTTCAAAATTAAAATAGTTGGTCCGCACCAATTAAATGAAAACGTGTTTTGTTGGTGGACTGGTTCAGGAAAAATAAAAATTTGCAATAGCCATTCACTTTCTTTTTCCCAATAGGCGGTCATGGAAATCTTGTGTTATTATGGCTGCTCTGACTTTTTTACAGAAATTCCCTTAATACGCTTTGTTGTATGCCGATTTAAGGTTATTTTAACATTGAAAATGTTTCTGTTATCCTAATATAGGGCCTTAAATAGTGAAAAAGTACATGCTACATTTGCCACATGACGTCATACGCGTGAAAGATCGTGTTAGTTTGTTTATTTAAACTTAAATTTGATCATAAGGTATCGGAATCCGTTCAAATGACTAAAATAAATTGGAACTAACTGAAACTAACCGAAAGTTGATTGAACGACTAACCAAAACTAACCAAAAGCTCCAAAACGGGCTAAAACGTATCGGAACAGGTTACAAACATTAAAATAAGTTAAAACTAACCAAAACGAGCCAAATTTTAAGGACTAACCAAAACTAACCAAAAACATTAAATTTGATTAAAACATATCGGAACCGATTCAAACGACTAATGTAAATTGGAACTAGCTAAAAGTAACCGAAAGTTGATTGAATAACTAACCAGAACTACATACAAGTATGCAATATATCTGCATGAACCGTCTGCAGGTACCC
>JAEQML010052273.1:0-42947 GCA_016904865.1 Pissodes strobi
TGGATAATAGCAATCAAAATTCCAATTAGAGACATTATTAAAATCCTTGTATATAATTATTAAAAATTATTTCATTACGCAATCATTATAATTTAAAGCTTAAATCGTATATTTAAGGCACCTGCAAGAACTAACTCCCTGTGCACGAAGAAAAGACAAGGACGTGCCGCGCCTGGGCGATTCTTAAAAATAGGCGCCTTTATAAATGAGTTGAAATTATAATCTTAATTAAAATTTTAACAAATGGACATATGAAAATTAAAATAAAAAAGGTTGTTAACATAACATGTGAAATAAAATAAAAACACAATATTTCTTCTTAAAACCCATACGAATGTCACCAATGGAAATAATATATAGTCTAAATTTATATGTTCTTTTCTTTTGCTTTTTCATTTTAAAATTTAAAATCAATTTCTTGTTTAAATACAGCCACACCATTAGGTGTGGGTGCGTATTCGCTATGTGTAAAATCCTCAGTAATCGGAGAACCCAGTAGCATTTTTATACATTATCAAATACGGTAAGGTGTCACTTTGAATCGTTGTAACGTTCAAAAAAATAACGAGGACAACAGTTTGATAGAAAATTACTCTCTAAATACTTCCCTGCGTTCGAAAATATCGGAAAATGGATTTTTCAGGGAAAAAGCAAACACATCGATTTCTAGGCAAAGGAAGATTTTTTTTTTCGAAAAGCCGATTATTATGTGAGAATTTACACCAAAAATATCGCATTAATCTTATTTAAAATGCCGAATTGGGTCGAAAGATCTAGTTTAAGCCGACGTGTCAACCAACCCCTAGCTATTTTCAATAAATCAATATGAGATAAAAAAAAAGTTGTGTAACAATTTTTCATATGATTTATGTTTTTATTTAGTTATAAGTACAATACTCATACACAAGTCAATTCAATGGGTAATCAAAAAAATAAAATACAATTGAAAAAAAAAATACTACTGAGAGCTAAGGCATATTAAAAAATAAAATTAAAAAGTGACAATACTGCCAATGCTTTTAAAGCTTTAACACATAAAACAACATAAAAACAACTCAGGTCATTAAATGAATTAAGCGACAGATCCTTGACGCAGACAAGCATGGCATTAAAGAATTTGACTCCGTACTAGGACACCCCTTTTCAAAACCTAGAAAGCCTCAGATACGCTGTCACCAAGGAGTTGTTATTTCTGGTGTAGTGTTGATGACTATCAGCATGAGTCATAAACCCGGAAAGGTTTTCCTTGACAAATACTAGGCATAACAGAATAGGTAAGCACTTTCAGTTGATTAAAGTGTAGTCTACAGCACTTTCTATAACCCAAATGAGCTATTACTTGTATACTTGCAACGCAAATATTTTATGTATATGCGCAGAGTGACTCCAATTAATGAGACAGTAAGTCGTTATAGAGTGAAAGTACCCAAAGTAAGCAGCCCTGAGTGCGCAGGTCGACACTAAGCCAGACAAACTACGCATAAGCAATAGGCATTTCGATAATTTGGAGGAAAATTCCTCAATGTGAGATTGCCAAATCCAACTTCCATCAAGGGTGATGCCAAGGAAATTTCCTGTTGCATCCAGGCCTAGTTGACAGGATAAGCACATGACTCGTCCACTGTGAGAGCAAGGTTGTATACACTTGAATCAGCAATCACAGCTGGGCAGATCATAAGCGTACACTAGAGAGAGAATAAGGTCCAAGAACCAAACTTTGCGGTACTCCATACTCCAGCATTAAGATCCGAGACCTACCACCCTCAAAATAGACAAACTAACTTATATCTGTCAAATAGGACTGGAACAGCTTAATACTATTATGATCAAATTGATAGTATTCGAGCTTCTGAAGAAGTATATCTCTACACAATCAAAAGCACATGACAAATCATGAAATGTGGCATGTGAGTGTAGGCCACTCTCAAAGCTCTCAAGGTTCTTCTCACATACATCCCTGACTGCCGAGCCAGTGGAGCGCCACTGCCTAAACCTATGTTGTTTCATGTAAAACAGTGCATTTTGTTCAAAATATTCCTCAATCCCAATTATAAGCAGTCTCTCAAAAATCTTACCAAAGATTGACACAAGCGAGATACTCCGGTAATTTTCAGCATCCATTCTAGAGTCCTTTTTATGAATGGGTTAGATTGCTAAGGTCCTTCCTAAGAGACCCAGGAAATATGTACTGAGAAATAGCCAAGTTAATCAGTTTTGTTAGTGAGACAATAATCAAGAGTTTTATGGTTTTAATGAGTTTCTAGGGTTGCTAGAAGATGGAGGAAGTTTTTGTCTTAATTTTAGTGGGAAATTAACAAATGATTCATTAACCCTCCAGTAGTAGCGCTAATATTTTGGATAGAACGGTCGCCCGCGGACTCACACTCCGCACAACTAAAAATATGAATTTTTGGTTTCTATTACATATTTTGGCAAATAAAAAAACTTTTATTACATAATAAAAAGAAGGAAATGGAATAAAGTTAGTTTGAAAATAAAATTAAATTAGTTTATCAATGTCGATTGACTGACCTAAAAGATTGTCACTAGAAGAACGCATTGACATTTAGTTTGGTACAATTACTGGATATCTGGCCACAAGCTATTACACATATTATTTTCGTTGATCTCAAAAGATCCCGGATATCAATGTTCAATCGAATCAAATCATGAATAAAATTTGTTTGCCATACTGTATCCGCCATTGGAATTTAAAAAAAAATTCACAGCAATTTCGCAATTGTTATGGAGTCGCTATATTGAATTTTAAGAAATTTAATATGTGAAATTGTATTGTCACGCAAACTATGTACGAATACCAAATTTAAAGTAAATCGCACATTTAGAAGTGGTTCTAGTTCAGCTTGCATGATTTGACCTATGAATAAAAACTTAAACGTATACAGTCGCGCGCGGACTCATAGCCCGCAATCTAAATTTTCAGAAGACAGCTGCACTCCACCAATTGCATATCGATTCCTCGGGTTGATGTGAGAAGCTACTTAATGGGGCAGGGATACAGTGCGGCGGAATTCGGAAATATCGCAACAACAGACGCATGAGGAGTGAGAGTCCACGCGCGACTACTGCAGGATTAAAATAGATAGGGAGAGATCGGGAAATACGAGAAAATCGGGGTTAAATTGAAATATGCAGAAAATCGCAAAAATATTTCCAATATTTCGACAATTTTACTAGACTGAATAGATAGCTTTGCTCTTGATGCATTAACTAAAATTTGAAGGAATGCGTTTTCCAATTGACATGATGTTTAGGTGAAATAGGGTAAATGCGGGAGAGTTGCCGCGGCGGGAGCGACGCCACTTTGGATGTATTTCGATGATTACGACATAAAGCAAGCATCCAAGTACACTCATAATGAGATTCGATCATTTACTTAACGATTCTGACATCGGACGTGCTTGTTCTTAAAAATATCGCTTGGCAACCTCGAATTTACGAAGGTAAGATTAAATTTTCTTTGCAATATTTTAAGTACTACCTATTCTAATAAGTGTTGTTCTTTCCAACGTGGTAGTATTATTTCATGTTCATAAGTTTTTTCGAATATTTTGAGGTTATGATTACACGTGTCATGTCATATTTTGGTGCGTTTTAAATTTGTGATGTTGGTGAGCGGGTGTGGCATCTCTCCCAACAAAAAGGACAGTTGCCGCATTTTCAGAAAGGAGAGCATGCTATATATTTAAGACTAGATATTGTTTATTAAATTAAATTACATTTTTATTAACATCATCCGAAAACATAAAAACAGAGAGGATTCGCCTTGACAAACCTAAAACAACCAAGGCGGCAGGAAAGAACATGAAATTCAGAATACCACAAAAAGAACAAACAAAGACACAGGAAGAGACGGAAAAAAACCATTGGAGCGGCAGTGATGATGAGCTTCTAGCAGAAAACAAAAATGAAAATCTGGAGTGCTGCGTGGAATGCTTCGAAGTTTACGCAACGACAACTAAGAAAGTAGATTGGCTGCAGTGCCTCAAATGCTTAAAATGGCTACATGTCACTTGCACCATGTATAGTGAAGTTTGTAACATTTGTTCTAGACTCGAATTAAGAAAAAAATATAAAAATTAGACGTTTTTTAGAGATCTCGATGTTGCGGCACCTCTTCTTTTGCTACGCGGCATCTCTCCCAGTAGTATGGGTTAGTTTGCCGACTTTAGTAAGAAAAATTGTTTTTTTTTATCTATGTTTATGTTCTTTTCGAATTAAAGTTTGTTTTTGTATTTTAATAAAGTTTAAGATAGTACCTGTGTATTGATTTATTTTGAAAAAGAAATCTTCAAAATTACAGCAATTTTTCGAAAAGTGCGGTAACTCTCCCGCATTTACCCTATGTAGATTTGTATCTTTAATTGTTTTAACCCGTATTAAAAACTGTTTGAAACTGTAAAAATGGGTCAGGATCGTAAAATGTGGGCATTTTTGTGGGCCTTAGAGGCAGTTTCCGGTGGATTTTATAGCAAATTTGAAGGTAGGAAAATTGAGCATGAACGGAGAATTTGGACATTTTTGAAGTAATATATAACATCAAAATTGTGTCAAGTAGTTTCAAATATAGAGCACAAAAAACATTGTTATTTGAAAATATTAATCTCGCATTGTTGAGGTTGTCGTGTAATCATAAGCACACATCCTATTTTTAATAGGTTTTTACAACTAATAATACAGCATTTGCGAGCTTGCATTTGTCAATAATGATATTACATATATAAAGTTCAAGCCTTTGGCGGGCACGATCGTTCACCGTTTCCCCACGCAGCAACTGCACATAACGCATACTTGAACAATATTAAATTGTTTACCGATGTCTTTGCGAGGCAATGAATTGTCTGGAAGTACTCCAGTGGTTCAGTGATTAGATGGATAATTTCATTTTTAAAATATTTGCTAGCTCTAAATGTAAATACATTTAGAGCTAGCAAATATTTTAAAAATGAAATTATCCATCTAATCACTGAACCACTGGAGTACTTCCAGACAATTCATTGCCTCGCAAAGACATCGGTAAACAATTTAATATTGTTCAAGTATGCGTTATGTGCAGTTGCTGCGTGGGGAAACGGTGAACGATCGTGCCCGCCAAAGGCTTGAACTTTATATATGTAATATTAATAAACAGCTTTGAAGGCAAGTAATTGTAAATAAGTTTCATCGATAATCATTTTTGTTCAGATTAATATCAAAATACCTTTTTTGATATTTCTTTATATTATAGGATGTAACTTGCGCACGCAGAAGAAATCTTTGCCATATATAAATTATGTTTCTTGATGAGGACCATCTCTAATAGTTTGATTAAAAATTACTCTGTCGAACAAGACAACATATTAGGTGAAAGAGAAAGCTTAATACTTTGCTATAATTAAAGTGAATCATAAGATAACTATAAGAACTTATATGAATTGCACCATGCTTTTGGCTTATTAATCGTGTTATCTCAGAAGACAGAAACTATATTATAGAAAGCCAACTTTGTCTGATTATACTTAGATCTTGTCTTTACAAAAAAACATGAATTCCGGCAATGATAAAGTTAAGTGTGTAAAAAAAATCCATAAATCTTCTTAGGCTGGTAACAATGACTTATTCAGCTAAGCTATCACAAGGTGACATCAGAATTTAGAACTTCAGCTTTATTGCTCAGTTAGCAACAATCTATTATAGTATGATCCGACCAAAAATAAGTAGCACCTCTGTGAATATTCGTACTTTTAATCATATGTTATCCATTAATATCCATACAATCTTCCTGTTTCCGTTTTCGTCTTGTAGCATTATTAAGACATATTTACCATATATACCACGTCTACTAACGCAAACTGGCAATTTAGAATGAACATTTTGCTGGTCTTAACTAAATTATGCCAGTCACTCACAAACGCACATTATATATCACCTATTCTAACTACTTCCTAAACTCCTTTCCTTATAGAATGACTCGTCTAGCGATCTGCCCGGTGTGTCCAAAGGAAGACAGGTGAAACGTATGCTTCACATGCCGAATAAGTTTTAAATAACTTTTAATATTAAATTAAACTATGCCTTATTTCAGACGATACAACAATAAATAAAGACGTCAATAGACTTATTCACGCTATTATATTCGATTTTAATTTTGTTTAAATTCGCTTTGTGATGTGCATTTGTAATTTATTGAACAGTCATTGAGGTGTAAAATTAAAAATTGGCGTATCAAATTCATGTTTGGTACGGAAAATTATATTCCTATTTTATAAAAAGTTAATTTGGCATTTGACATGTTGATTAAATTTGGACTGAATAGTGCAACATCATTAAGATATGTAAAATAACTGTTGGATATATTAATAACAAACAATTGTTTGTAAATTATTGCCATTTTATTTAGTAGCATTGAAAACGGAAGATTTGAACCATCTGGACATCACCAAGTTGCTCGAGTTGACGCTCTACTGTACATTAAAATGAATTAGTTACTATTTTGTTACTAGCATAGAAATAATAATAATATACCAAACATAAATAATTAAATGCATAACAGGATGCCAAAATGGCATTTAGTACTTATATGAATATAGAAAATAGGAGTTTTAGCATAGTTTTATTGTTTTGTTAACGTTGAAGAGTGCGTAAATAGTGCTGTTTTGCCACACTGTTGTCACATAAATCCTCTGGAGTTATATAATAATAATAATAATAATAATAATAATAATAATAATAATAATAATAACAATAATAATTACAAGATCAATCGACTTACCTGTAAGGAAGATCGATCGGAATTATCCGAGCATCTCCGCCATCCCTCATTACACTTTGTAGTATACAACTTTTTCCTTATCTGTACAATTTTTAAAGAAGTTATCTAAAAACATGGTGATTCAGCAGACCCTGGCTAGCCGCTCGAGCTCATCGCCTTGATGCGTCATTACAATTTTGGTTCGTGAGATTTTTGATTACATTGTATTTGGGATGAAAGGGAGAAGGTAAAGACTGGGTGGGTTTGTAATGAGGAACGGCGGAGATGCTGGGATAATTCGGATCGATCTTCCTTACAGGTAAGTCGATTGATCTTGTAATTATCCTTCGCATCTCCGCCGTCCCTCATTACACTTTGTAGATGTTTAAAGTATTTGCGATGTAATCTACATTAACTGAAAATTGCGATATTTCTGTAGTCCTAGATTTGTAAGGCCCTTTTTATAAACTAAAATTCAAATTTTTAACCATTAGATTTAATAACACACATATGAAGGTACATACACTGTGAGCAAAATGCTTAATAATTTTTTAAAGGATTTTTTATCATTTTGGATATGTTACGGCCTAAGGTATTGGGATTAAAAAGAACTTTGCAAAGACGATCTACTTCAGTAGCGTACAGAAAAGAGAGTATTTTTCAAACCAATGTTTTTCAGGTCGTTGCAAAAATCGGCCAAATGAAATAAAGATGTAAAAATGGACAAAAAAGATTTGAAAGGGTTCGAAATATGGACCATTAAAAGACCAGGTCAATACAAGCAAAATTAAAATTGATACTTTAATTTTGATAAAACCATCCTGTCTTGTAGGCCAAGTTAAATTGGATATTTTTTAATGCTTAATGACCTTTTATTTTCAAACGATTTTTTTTTTCATTTTTTGGTATGTCATGGCCTAAGATATTAGAGTCAAAAAGAAATTTGTAAAGCTGGTCTAGTTCAGTGTCGTACATTAAAATTTAAAATTATTTTTTTTTTATTTTAAAAATTTGAAGTAGATTCGAAATTTCTGTACGCCAATGAAGTAGACCCGCTTTGCAAAGTTTGCTTTGATTCTAATGTCTTAGGCCAGAACATATCCAAAATGATAAAAAAATCATTTGCAAATATATAGTCACAAAGCATTAAAAAAAGATCCAATTTAATTTTCTTGATAACTTTTTTATTTTCAGAGGTTTTTTTAATCATTTTTGGATATAATATGGTCTGAGGTATTAGGATTAAAAATAACTTTGCAAAGAGGTTCTACTTCAGTGACGTACAGAAGAGTAGGTATTTTCCAAAACAATGTATTTCAGGTCGTTGCAAAAATCGACCAAATGAAATAAAGATGTAAAAATTGAAAAAAAGCGGTTCGGAATATTGATCGTTAAAAAAACAGGTTACTACAAACACAATTAAAATTTATACTTTAATTTTGGTAAAGCGATGTCTCGTGGGCCAAATTAAATTGGATCCTTTTTTAATGCTAAGTGAATTTATTTGCAAAGGCTTTTTCTATCATTTTTGGATATGGTATGGCCTAAGACATTAGAATCAAAGAGAACTTTGCAAAGCGGGTCTACTTCATTGGCGTACAGAAATTTTGAATCTATGTACTTAAAATTTTTTAAATTAAAAAAAAATTAATTTTTAAGTACGTCATTGAAATAGACCCGCTTTACAAATTTCTTTTTGAATCTAATATTTTAGGCCATGACATCCAAAAATTATAAAAAATCCTTTGATAATGAAAGGTCATTAAGCAATAAAAAAGATCCAATATAACTAAGCCCACAAGACATGGTTTTTTCCAAAATTAAAGTATTAATTTTTTTTATTTGTATTGACCTAATCTTTTAATGGTCAATATTCCGAACCCTTTCAAATCTTTTTTGTCCATTACTCCATCTTTATTTCATTTGGCCGATTTTTGCAACGACCTGAAATACATTGGTTTTGAAAAATATCCCCTTTTCTGTGCGCCACTGAAGTAGACAGTCTTTGCAAAGTTCTTTTTAATCTCAATACTTTAGGCCATAACATATCCAAAAATAATAAAAAATCCTTTGAAAATAAAAGGTCGTTAAGCATTAAAAAAGGATCTAATTTAACTTGGCCCACAAGTCATGGTTTTATCAAAATTAAAGTATCAATTTTAATTTTGTCTGTATTGACTTGGTTTTTTAGTGGTCAATATTCCGAACCCTTTCAAATCTTTTTTGCCCATTTTTACATCTTTATTTCATTTGGCCGATTTTCGCAACGACCTGAAATACATTGGTTTAAAAAAAATACTCCCTTTTCTGCACGCCACTGAAGTAGATCGTCTTTGCAAAGTTCTTTTTAATCTCAATACCTTAGGCCATAACATATCCAAAAATGATAAAAAATCCTTGGAAAACAAAAAAGTTATTAAGCATTAAAGAGGGTTAAAATTTTGTCCACAGTGTATATCATGTTTAACGCTTAACTGATATTAACCTTTAACTTATTTTTAATACTATACCAATATCCTTGTGTAATATGATAACACGTTGGCAAGTAAGTTATAATTGTAGCTTAATATTTATATGATTCCTTAGAAATTAAGGTTCAATAAACAAGATGCAAATCCAGTGGGATTACCCACGCCAAGCTTATTATAGAATTTTGAGAATACTTTTGATTTTTCTGTCGAGCCAGCTGTCTTCTGAATGGTTTGTAATGTAACTTCCATTCTTTGTGCTGCTGAAGATGCCCCGTGTCGCGTGCTGTGTGCCCCAAAGATTTCCGTGTTTATACTGCTGGCTTTTAGTATTAACTTGACCCATCTGCTAATGGTTTGACTGCTGTCTGGGTGATAGGGCTTTTTGTGAGTGAGTATTACATTTTCTTTGGTTTTGCTACTTGTGGTATCGATTGCATCTGCAAATGCAACGATCTATTAGCATATTTACAGTATCTGTGAATGCCGTAATTTCTGTTTTTAACAGAAAAATAGGTATGTTCACTAGCTGCAACTGCAATTGCAGACAGTGGCGGGTACTATCGATTGTATCTGCTAATACAATGAACTATTCACCTTTTATTGACTGGTAGCACCCTTTCTCCTTTTGTGCGTTCTATGTAAGTCTCTAATAGTGTGACTATACATAGTTCAGGTTGATTAGTAAAATAAGGTAATATCAAATTAGGTTGAAACCTGTTTAAGCCACTTGCTTTTATTTTATCCGGGAATCTGATTTCAATTATGTATTCATATTTAAAAATATTGTCTATGTTTACTTCCGGGTTGTCCGTGATTTGTGTGCCGTTATTAGTATTAAGAGTGTTACTAGCTTTAAAGTTAGATTTGTAGATTTAAGGACTCGTGAGGGTACATGCTCTTTAAGCGCTGTAGAACTGGATAAGAATCCCAAGTAATTGAGTAGTTTGGTTTTGGGGGTCTTATGTTAAATGTTTCATTGAGAAACCTTTTTATAACCGCTTCGTCTTTTGTTTAATATTCAATATTGGAGAAAGTGCAGATTTGTGTGAGTTCATGCTATAGTAGGATGACTCCGAAGACAATTGAATGTTTAGGAGCTTAAGAAGAAGTTTACGGTTTTGTTATATATTTGTTGGCACCTAGAAAAACAGAAATTCCCCTATTTATTGTGAGTATTTCCGTATTGTTTGAGGGCGCTATCTGTCAATGAAGAAATAATCACTTTTATCGCTTCATTAGGTACGTTTTGTTATAGAAAGGCTCTCCTGACAATGAGGAAGTTTCATAAATTTTTTATTATTTTTTTTTATTATTATTGCTGATTTCGATAGCCCATGAAAAATAAGGGAACACGTGTTTTTTTTCTTTTTTCCATAAGCCGAAAAATGAGGCAGATACAATGCCTTGAGATGTGCTTATGACGTCATAATACACATGAATTGTTACGTCACACCATGCATAGTATATCTATATATACAAAACTAAAAACTGGTATAGCTCTTGTAATATTCTTCTTTAGTGGAAATAAAAAAATACGTATCGATTTCTTTTTCACTGTTCTATAGTTTGCAATAAAAAATAATCAGTTTAATTTCTCAGGAGACTTCCTAATTTCCCTACAGCCAGGGAAATTTTCTTCCACAATGGTTGTTTCTCTCTGCAAGGAGATGTGAGTAAGTATTTTTCAGGGTAAAAGATAATAGACTGTTCTGCCAGTAGGTCCCTTTTCTCTGGTATAAACCCCAAAAATGAGCATTGCTGCGCGGGAATAACTATGCTTTTTATTTTATAAAACCTAAATCTTGTAATGTTTGTGTAATTTTATTTATACTTTTAAGCAATTCTCTTTTGAATTACCTATAACTAGCCAATCGACTAAGTAGAGTACAGCTTTTATACCCTTTAATTTTACATATCTTACAACTGGTTTCAGTTTTGTGAAAAGACATGGAGCTGTACATAAACCAAATGAAACACAATTAAATTGGTATAGTAGGTACGTTGCAAAAAACGAATCTTACCAACTCTTTTGCATAGTGATAAGGAAATATGCATCTTTAAGATCAGTTTTCCCCAAGAATGCGTATTCTGAAATTAAATTTTTTGCCGTCCTATGTAGTCTTCTACTTTGCTAACCGGAGTGGTGTCCCCATTGAAAGGGATTTTATAATCCTGTACCCAACTTGAACTGTCTACCTTTAATTTCTGCCAATTTTGAACGTATAATTCTAGTTCAGACGGTTGGCTAATTAGATTATTGAAAGGGAGGGCTAAGGCACTAATCCCACGGACTATAGTTGTTTCTGTAATTGATACAGTAGTTGTCTTGGTAGTATTTAGTAGGTACTCTCTTCGAGATTTAATTCTGATGGTCTGAGGACATTGCAGTTGGCAGCTGGTGGATACTTCGCTATCATACTGTTTGTTTTTTTTTTTATCTTTTAGTCCTTTTAATAAGTAATTGTTCCATCTAATCTGAGTATGTAGTTCTGGCCTCGCAGGTATGATTTCGTCGGTTTTTTCTTTTTTTTTCTCCTTTTAACAAATCTTACTTTGTTCAGGACCATCTGGTGCTTCTGATGTTGGCAAATCTTGATTCGAATAAGTTATTTCCTCAGCTAGCATGAGAGGATCTTCTAATGCATCTGCAAATGCAAAATAATTTCCTTGGCTTTGCTACTTATGATATCGATTGCATCTGCAAATGCAACGATCTATTAGCCTATTTACAGCATCTGTAAATACTGCAATTTCTGTTTTTGAACAGAAAAATAGGTTCATGAATATGTTCACTGCCTGCAACTGCAATTGCAGACAGTGGGTATGATCGAATGTATCTGCTAATACAATGAACTATTCATCTTTTTGGTTGCTGCTTAAATTAACCCTGATTATGCTTTCGATTGCATCTGCAAATGCAACGATTTTTTAGCATATTTACAGTATCTGCAAATACTGTAATTTCTGTTTTGAATAGAAACCAAGAGTGTAATAATTCGCTACCTCCAAGGCAATGATTTTATGTAAGAGGGTTGCAATATTATGGTGGTTATTTGTTTTTGTATCTGCAAATAAATAGCACTATACCGTTTTATTATTGTCAGTACATATATCTTTTATATCGGCAAATGTAGGGATATAGTGTGCCTCTAACCACTCCAACATAATACACCTACTGAGGTGGAGGCTGTTGGGGGCCCTTCACATCTGCAAATGTGAAGGCTAATTTTATTTAAAGTTATCCGCATCTGCAAATGCGAATTTGTAAATAGGTATTGATATTATTTATTGACATCTCCTGCAAGCAATGTTTACTCCAATTTTTTCCCTCACCGGTTGGCTAATATCAACACGCACTGTTTAAAAATAATGCGTTCCGGTATACATCGCTTCGACAAAGCCGAACGATAACATTCCGATAAATTTATGACAGGCGGCTAAATCCCAAGTTGCAATCCAAAATACTGCGCGCGATGCGACACGAATCCAAGTCTACGTTCTAGCAAAATTTCTATTAATTTACCTTTTTCCCTTAATTTTGGGTTAACTTTGGGTTAGTTTTGGTTAGCACTTGGTTAGTTCTTGTTGATTGAGCCCCCGTTGCGAGCAAAGCGAACGGAAAGGCATGCAAAGCTATAATAATACCCAACTTAGGTTTTAGTCGCTCGTAGATTATGAGTCAGCTTGCCTTTGTGGCTAGTTTTTAGGGGTTAATTTCGAGAGAAAAGGGCACCCTTCGACTTACTTAAAATTTTTTTGAAAATTATTTATTAATACAGTAATAACAATAATTACAATATACATAGTCCTTATTCCTCTAGACAGTGTTTTTGAACACTGGTATTGAGGATAATTGCATTTTAGTAATAATAACAGTACGATTTCCTAAACTCTCTAGTATTGTGGCTATGAATATCCTTTGAAATTATTATGATAATATTTCATTTTTGATTTTATTTATTATCCTGTAGATAAGTTTATTCTGTTCAAATTTTAATACCTTATGTAATTGCCATACTCTTAAATTTTCATATAAATCTGCAGTATGAGTCAGTGGATATACCTTTTAGTTTTTTGTTTTGCAATATTTGCATCAAATCGAATTGTAGTTTATAGTCCCACATGTGCCCCATACGGGGATCAAATATCGAAAACGTGATAATACGAAGGCATTATAACCATTTGTTTCTATTTTTTATATTCCTTTATATGGTATAAACGTTTTATTCTAAAAAAACATTAATAAATGTGCAGGCCGACCGCTATACATTTAGTCAGCCATTTGATTGTGTTATGTAAACACTTTTTGTGATTGAATAGTATTTCTTTGGTAGGATGTATATACAATTAGACGAGATTACTAGAGAACGGTTCGAATAGCTAGTATCGTTAACTGTTGCTTTGGACAGATGACAAATGTAACAATGTTTTGTCAATGTCCTCGTATATAAATCACAGTTTGTTAGTAATTTTTGACTGTAACCCGTTCGCACTCTATTTTATTCTAATATAGTTAGTTTTAGAAGTTTGAGAGTATTTTCCATTTTAATTTTATTAAGTAAAAAATTAAGGGTTACAAGTATGATATTTATTCATAATACTATAGTTTAGTATTATACACATTTAGTTTACTTTTATACGAGAGATAGTTTCTGTTTTTGTATATTTAAGATAACCAGGTATTTATGTATATTTGAAATTTTGGCATATAATCTTATGTGGACTCACCCCCTGATTCGCTTCTTCCGATGAATATTGCCCCCTTTTTCGCCTCCTTTGCGTGCAAGACGTATCACTACATATACACTGTACTTAAAATACGATTTCTAGACATTTTTCTTCTTGAAACCAAAAGAAAGAACCGATTTACGGATTCTTGCTTATTAACGATCGGTACAAAATTGTAATGAGGCGATGAGCTCGAGCGGCTAGCCAGGGTCACTTGACGATACTCCGACAATATCATTTCATTACTTCGCATATTTCACTTTTCGAATGGCTCAACAAAAGGGAACTAACCAGGTGCTAACCCAAGGCATACCCAAAAACAAGAACAAAACAGTTTAGAAATATAACCATAAAAATTTTTTTAAACACCGACGGGGTTTGAACTCGAGTCGCCGAAGTGAAGGCTAATCATGCAAACCCCTAGACCACCAGGGCACATACAAACGATTGGTTGCATCACGAAGACGTGGCGCGCAGGTAGGCGATAGTGCGCGCGCACGCATGGAATGAACGATCCCTCTTTGCACTTTTCTCCACAACAACCTCCAAATTCTCCAGCGCAAGAGACTTACAAAGCTTCCCTGTCAGAGTCAACCTCAAGAGACCTCACCCCTCAGCTATATGTACAGATGTTTAGTCTGAGCGTGGTGGTAGGCTTCGGCCGTCCAAAGTGCTTGGTACAAAATATTGATAGCCACTGGTCGAAGTACTATATGCAGGCGGCGATACCTTTAGGGGTGTTAAAGATGAATTGGCAGTGACTATCTCAGTACCCGATGGCCACATACTTATGTCCTTAAGCTGCTTTAGGTGATTTTTTTTCTGCACACCAACCTTGAAATCGGAGTGTGAACAGTCCTTATTCTTCAGCCTTGGAAAGCATCGGATAAAGTCATAGTTCCAGGTTTTTCTTAGGCATAGTATGCAAACTGGTTTGCTGGATAAGCAGGTGATATTTTGGGCACTACAACATAATGCCAGTCTTCTTTTATGGAGGATATGTGAGGTGTGGGAGCAATGACTTTAGAAGAAGTAATAACCACTGTGTCATGGTTATCTGTATGGTCAGTCTGAGTCGAAAACGACTTTTTTACTACTGGTGGGTTACTCCTAATAATTGGCTTATCTTTGGCTTATTCTATCGTGAGTGCCATTTGATTTATACTTTTCCGCATTTCCTTCAATAACTCTTCCTTTGATGAGTCTTGAATCTGGACTTTAATAGACTCATCATAATTGTACATAAAAATAGATGACAGATTGAATACATCTTGACTCATTTCCTTGATCGAATGGAATAAAGTTTCTTGTCTATTGTCATAGAATCTGGTATGGAGGCTGTGAATGTCATTTATTTTTTTGTATCAAATTTTTCCATTTGGAGTCATGGTTACTCAAAGTGTCGTAATTTTCAGCAATGATTGTAAGAAGGTCATTGTTCTTCTTTAGACATGTTCTCAGAGCGTCGATATATTCCAGAGAGATCTGCGATCCTTGTAGCCGTGATACTTTGGTAGAGCACCTTTGTTGTTGCCTTATCCAGCCCAGTACAGGTCATACAAAAATTCCGGCGACACTCTACAGCAAAGTTTATATTTATCCTTTTCTGCGACGATTCTCTGGCCGAAATCAACTTAAGTTCTTAGAGAAGTTCCACCTATAGTGCATTTTATCAAATAATTATAATTTATTTCAATACAACAAACTCACTAAAGTACTTGATTCTACTCATTCCTATTTAGCCGTTTCCACCGTTTCTATAAATTATTCTTCCTACATAACGCTTCACGCCACGGAGTCACACCTGATCTAGTCTTCTGCGACATAATTTCGTTTCACTTTGTCACCATATTGGTTTATTTATCGCATCGCTGTCTTGTTACATGGTTGGGAGGAACATGCCCTCTAATTTCATTTCATCTTTGTGACATTTTCCATTATGGTGACAGCTTTTGCCCTGATACAATAATATCCACTTTGTCCACTGAAACATGTCAATCATTATTTGTCCCTGGATCACTGAATAACCTTAAAGTGATTTACATATTCTAGTTAGTGTTATGAGTTTTAATTTAGATTAAGAAGGAGGAATAACAATCACTTAGCTAATTTGATAAGTAAAGGAAAAATACAGACTCAATTGTTATACTAAATGTAGGAAGATATGATCTTATCTTTGTTGTTCGGATTGTTTAAAGTATAAAAGATTATAAAACATAAACAAACTGCAGATTAATATTTTATTAACATTATTATAGATAAAGAGGTGCCTTTGACTGGCATTACCCTCAACTTCGGGTAATACTATATAGTCATATAAACAGGCAATGCCAGTCATAGATAACATGGACACTAATTGCAAACATATGCTATTCTGAACATTGACAGAATGCCTACGTATAATAACCTCTACCACATCTTACTATTCACAAGGTAATCATTTCAAACGATATGAACTCAAACCTACTTCATTATTTTCCTCTCAATTACATGCATGGTTCATGTATTCATTTCAATATCTGGCTCAGACGTAGACCCTGATCCCTTTTAGGTAAATTTTGTTTTCTTTCTAAATACTTTGTCTAACGCTGTTTCTTTCAGGATAGTTCAGTATTTTCCTCTTGGTTTCTTTCCAGTTCTTGTAATATACTTGGCCCATTCCTTTTGCTTGTTTTTGTCTCTTGCAACCTTGCTTTCTTTTTCCACCTATAGGTTTTTTAAGTGGCGTGGAAGTTAAAATGTTCGAATATTGTTTGAAAATAGAATCCCTAACCAGTTCAAAAAATGCATGCGCGAATGTGAGAATTATGCTACGAAGATATTAATATTTCCTTGATATATTTTTCTCTTAAATTGAACTCCCATGTTAATGGGTATAAAAATAACATCTATAAGGTCGGTTTCATAAACATAGCTTCCATTTTAGACCTACTAGTCAGTTAAAAATCCAAAATTATATGTTAAAAGATAATATTTTTTTTTATGGCAGTGGCACACACACTAAAGGGAGACCCTATGGCGCTCGACGAGCGGTGTGTGTGCGAAGATGTTGATTGACACGGCTCTTGAATATTTGTAAGTTGTAATTAGTGGGAAACAGATGTTCTGGGAGTGAGTTCCACAGTGATGCAGTGCGCCAGACAAAGGAGTTCTTGTAAAGCGATGTTCTAGGAGTTTCTAGTTGTACGACGAACTGGTGCACTCTTGCCGTCTGTCGTGACTGTCTGACAGGAGCTGCCAGGGGCGGGATGAGGCGGGCCAAATCCTGGGAACATCTGCCGTGAAAGTATCTGTAAAACAGAGATATCTCGGCTACATGTCTGCGGTGTTCCAGACTATCTAGATTCCGGCTCAACTCCGGGTCGCCGACGAGACGCACTGCTCTCTTCTGTATGGAATCCAGCAGCTTTAGGGTGTGCTTTGGTGCGGCACCCCAGATATGTGAGCAATATTCTAAGCACGGTCTTATTTGCGCTTTGTAGAGCAAGAGCAACTGCTGCGGTGTATAGATTTTTTTGTTGCGAAATAGCGCACCAAGCTTCTGGGAGGCTGATTTTGCGATGTTAGCAACGTGGTCATGCCAGGACATATTGCTGTTGACCGAGATACCCAGCAGTCCGATTGACGAGGATGAAGGAATGGTCGTCCCTGCCATAATAATGTCAGGGCCCGCTGTATTGGCCCTCTTGGTAAACGTGGCTGCTTGGGTCTTTGCTGCATTGAACTGGACCAAATTTCGGTCGCCCCAAGTTTGAACTTTTTCCAGGTCTCGATTAATTGCTGTAATCTGCTCCTGTCTGCGGTGATGAGTCTCAGCCGCTGGTAAGGGTTTTTCTGATCTAAAGTGGGAGACAAGGGTACTGTCATCTGCAAAACTGTAAACAGGATTATTTGTTTCGGTCAGCAGGTCATTAATATAGATGAGGAACAGAGTTGGTGAAAGTATTGCGCCCTGAGGCACGCCCGCGTTGATGGTGAATGTGTCCGAGATGTGTCCATCGACTGCAACGTGCAGAGATCGGCTCTTAAGGAAACTGGCAAGCCAGCTGCAGAGAGGGGCTGGCAGTCCGAATGACGGTAGTTTGCTGAGCAGTCGGTCATGCCAAACTCTGTCGAATGCCTTTGAAATATCCAACGCAATCGCTCGAGCCTCTCCGTAGTTCTCAATTGCCCTACTCCATAAATGAGTGACATAGGCCAATATATCTCCTGTCGATCTCTCTTTGCGAAAGCCGTATTGATTATCGCTGATTATTTTGTTGTTCTCGAGGTACTTGAGCAGTTGCTGATTGACTACACGTTCCATGACTTTGGAGATTATTGGAAGCAAGGCAATTGGACGATAGTTTAAGGGCGTGGTTTTCTTGCCCTTTTTTGGAACAGGTTGCACTCGAGCGACTTTCCAAGAAGATGGGTAAATCCCTTTTCCGTAAGACAGAGAAAAAAGCCTGGAAAAAACGGGTGTTAGTTCGTTGGCGCAGTTCTTTAACACGATGGCAGGTATTCCGTCCGGTCCTGATGCCTTTTGCGTATCTAGATTTTTAAGGATTTTACGAATATCACGGTGATTAAATTTGACTTCTGCCATGGTAGTGTTGATGTTCGATAAGGTGGGGAGAGTCTTGCCTTGGGGGACGTCTAAGGTAGAGTGCGAAGAAAACATTTTGGCGAGCATGTTTGCTTTTTCCCTGGCTGTAGTCGCCGTGATGCCACGTTCGTCCGTCAAAGGTGGGAGAGACGTTTTTGTAAAGTTGTTACTTACTGCCTTTGCTACCGACCAGAAATTCCTGGAGCCACTGGGGCATTGTAAAAGTTTATTCCTGATCCTTTGATTGTGTTTGTTCTTAGTTTCGTCGATAACACGCTTGCATTCGTTTCTCGCTTCGACAAAATAATTGCGATTTTCAGCGGTCTGATTTTGCTGCCAGTACTTGTAGGCTTGCTGTTTCCTACCCACAGCTCTTTCGCATCTTTTGTCGAACCAGGGCTTTCCTTTTGATGGTAACTTGATGGAATTTGGGATGTATGCTTCCATTCCTGAGGAGATTACTTGCGTGATCTTTTCGCAGCAGACTGACGGGTCGTCAGCGCCAAAGCAGACGTCGAGCCAAGGAAAATCTAGAGAGAACTCCCTCAGATCGTCCCAGTTTGCAGAATTGTAATGCCAGATTTTGCGAGGCAATGGTGGATCCTTCTGTATGAGTGGCAATTCACAAACCGTTGTAATAAGTTTGTGGTCGGAAGTACCTAATGGCGGACCAACTGTAACTGTGTACTGGTCAGGATTGGTGGTCAGAAAAAGATCCAGGAGGGCGGCGAATTCGCCCCTCTCTGAGATTCGAGTTGGTTCGTCTACAATTTGAGTAAGCCCGCAGCTGATGGCGAATGCTTCAGCCTCTCTACCTTCGTTGTCGGTCTTGTTGTGATATTTGAGCCAGTTGGTGTTGTGGGCATTGAAGTCTCCCAGAACGATTACTTCTGAACTGGGTGATCAACCTGTATTGAGTCAAAAGTGGTAGCTAGTGTTGAAAAAAAGCTTTGGTAGGCTCTATCGCTCGGAGGGCGATAGAGACAACATATAAACTTGGTTAATCCCTTGGCGGTGAACTTGAGCCACATGACGTCAAGGTTGTTCGGTTCGAGTGTTTCCTCTCGGTGGCATGAAAGATCGCTTCGGACAAAAAGGCATATTCCGAACTTATGTCTAAATCGGGTATGTAAGTCGTAACCAGGATAAGGGTAGTTCACTGTTGTTGTTGTAGAACATACTTGTGTTTCTGTAAGGGCTAGTATGTGTGGTCTATTTGCCTGTAGATGTTGGTGTACCGAATTTATGTTTGTATTTAGGCCTCTTATGTTGCAGAAATCAATTCTTAATTGGTTCGGTATCTTTGCTGTCTGTGAAATGCGGAATGAAGGGCTCCCAGGGCCACCCAGCGCCCGGAGATCCGAATGGCCGGGGAGTTTACCTCCGGCTTATTTTGATCCTGGAAGCACCATCATGTCCATATTATTATATTCCTACTGTGGAACGCGGAACCACCAGCGCGTAAACGGAACGTGATTCGGGAAAACCACTTAGCGCCTCCCAGTTCTGGTGTGGTGGTCTTTCACCGGACGATGCGAGTAGGCGTATGCATCTACCACCTAGGGCCGCTTCCACTGGATGCATCGGCCTCAGACTATTTCCTTTGGTGGTCCCTAGTCTGACAGGGGTAAAAATAGGGTTTGTTGGGTCACTCCCTAGTGATCAGCTCCAGACTTACATATACCTAAAATATTCGTTAAAAAACTTGTAAGAGAGTAGAAATATGGCATGGGGAGAACGCAGCAAAAAGCTAAAAAAAATTCTTTACAAAAAGATGAAACTCGACGGATTCCAACTTTTCATAGCAAGTTCAGAATGAGAAATTAATAAAAAATCAGTGGCCATGTTCTGGCAAAGAAGAGTAACGGTGTTCGCAATCCAAAGGTAACAGTACAAAGGCTATTCACTGGCCGTACAGGGCGATCATCGGACCGAAGATTATTTACTGCTTGCTACATAGGGGAAGACCGCTTTTATGAAAATGATAAAAAATCAAAGTCTAGCGGGTTTCGTCATCAGCAGCATTGGAGAGATGAGATAGATGGACATAGCAGAATTTGCATTAATGCGGATGCCCTCTTATGTAGTCTCAGTATACCCGAGAAGAGATTAGGTAAGAGATGTCGAGATGCGGTTTTCACTGACGTATTAGGTTCTCATTTGGCTGTGAACTCGGTAACCATTCCATCAAAGGGATAATGGGCCAGTGAAAATGTACGTTTGCCAAAGAGAGCTACACTGATGGCTCAAAACGGATGGGACAACAGTTTTCAGGAACGGGAGTGCTCTTGGAAACTAGCTACATCCGGGAAAGCTTCCTCTGGAAAGGCACCCAGCACTGTTCGGAGCATACGTAATCTTAATAGTTGTAAAGTGGACGAGGTCATACAGAGAGATGAAGAGGAAGTAGCCAAGCTGCACTTAAGGCATTCTGCGCGCCTAAATATTATATAGGTGCGCGAATGCCCTGGAACAGTTGGCGCACAGCAAGAAATGACGCAGGTGGTGGACGAACTTGTCACCATGCTTCTCAAAAAGTTAAGATATATAGTACAGTTTTTTTCTTGATACTCTACTAAAACAACATCATGAGGGTATCAGTATCAGTATCGGCATTAAAAGGGGTGGCCCCTAGCGGGCCCGCACTTAGACTACCAATTGGGCCCGCTGTGCCCCCAGCCCGCATTAAACAACCTAGAGGTGCCGGACTTCATTAAGAAAGTGCGCATCCATTACATCTTAACACGACACTCTGAATCTCGCTCGATCAGCATCGTCCTCACTTCGCCAGCTACATTCCCCCAGCAGCAGAGTTAGGTGCCGTCTAAGCCTACAATGCCCTGTGTAGAATCCTACCAGCGCCCTGCGATCCTTCCTTGGTCGGCCCAGTAACCGTCTGGTGAGCCTCTTCGCGTGCCCACGTATCATGAACCATGTCTTATCTTATCCCCGACCCTCCATCCAAGGTTCCTAAACCCTTTCGTGAATACACTGGGGCTCAGGTCATATGTATGTACGCGCTGAGCCTTCTAAGGTGTCGTCGACCTAGTTTTGTATGTTCAATCAGCTAGCTCTTGCATTTCCTCACCAACAAGGAATGCGTGCGGATTTACTTCAGTGCCATGAGTGTCCCCTTGCTGTCGGAGCCAAAGACTCCCTCCAGCGACATTGAGCCTTAACAACTTCCAGACCCCCATCATGATAATGAAAATTTGCGCTTGGAAAACCCAAGTGTGCTCGCCCAGTGGAGTGGACAATTCCCGTACTAGCTCTAGACAGTGTTTCCATTCTGAACCCATCTGTAAACCAGACTAGTCTATCTCAGGATCCCATAATTTCCTCCATCCAGTCCTCCTTCGTAGGGAAAAGAAAACATCATAATGATCTTCTTCAGCTTACAGTTCACTCTTTCGCAAAATTAAAGTTCTTTTTCTGGTAAAATGGTCTTCGGATATTGAGATTCTTTTGAATAGTGAGCAAAAAATCAATGGCAAACGTTAACATGGAATATGAAATCATCTGCTACTTTGTACTTTTAGAAGATACAGTAGTGAAGCAGTTATTCACGAGAAACCCCCTGAAATAGTTTACATTCAGGACAGGTGCGACTGCTCGTTTAAGCAGGACGCCCACTGAATCGACACAGACCGGCCAGCACGGCCGGCATAAGTTGCTATGTACGTTATTAAACGAGGCAGCGCCCATCTAATCGGAACAGCGCGGAACGGCATCTCGCTTAATAACGAATGCTGGCAGTGCTGGCCGTGCCGAGCCGGTCTGTGCCGATTCTGTGTGCGTTCTGCTTTACTGCTCGAAACCGATTCAGCTCCAAATTGTCGAAGCACTTTTTCCTGACGATCCGAAGTCCGCCAAGGTCATCTGCGCTCCATTATTATACTACGCAGATGCCTTTCCATTTGCAATATTGAACGATTTTCTTCATAATTCCTTATATAATGATAGTGACACGAATTGTGTTTTTTAATTGTGACGCCACGCCTTACTTAGCGTGTAGGGTGTAGAAGAGTAGCTCAGATTTAGGATCGCACTACGTCAAGTTGAGAAGAGATAATAAAGGAGACACATCGAGAAAAACAATAACAAGTTTATTTACAAACAAACTTAACAACTCAACGGTTAGACTGTATACTAATAAAGGCGTGTTTAAGTTTATAGATGAATTAAGAGTTTACACTATACCCAATTAATATTAAATGCATGTCTTCTCGAGGGAGGCTTAGTTCAAAGTTTTTCTATAAAGCGACGTCACTTTTATTAATAAAGTTTATGTGAGCAGAGTTTTCTTTTATTTATGTGTTCGTTCTGATATTTATAAGGTAAGTCTTTCGGGTTTAAGTTTATCACAGGTTGCTAAGGAACTTTCACTACTTTTTAAAAATCCCCAAAAACTATCCCTTTACTGGAAATTCTGATACTTCACTCGTAAATTCGACTCTCTCTACTTTTAGTAGCCCCCAGATGTCGTATACCTGTGCATACGTCCATCCAGGTTAGGTAAGGACCTGATCGTGTACCTGTGCACAGGTGTTCACAGATATGGGGGTTGTGGGATAGAACAACCTAGAAGTGTACGCACCTGTATGCTGTACCGCAACTAGACTGAGCGGAATTGAGAGACCCGAAAGCCTGATGAACTTGGCGTTTGCCTGCGTATTTGTATGTTACAAAATGCTGATGGCTGCATCATTAAGGATTAAAATCGCTCCCGTCGACCGTTCAAGTTGTTTAAAATTAACAGTGAATGTTTATATAACATGTGTCAAGTTCATGTTCAAACTTAGGACAGGGTGATATTTAATTAATGCTTTTAAGTAGTTCGCAATAGAACTGCACTATTTAAAGGTAGGTCCTTTTTAGTATTCTGATTAGAGGAAAAGGTATTAGATCGCTCACAAAAGTTTTCTTTTTTTTTGAACTCACTTTCTATATTAGTCTAAGAAGAGAAAATAATAACTGGTAACACAGGTAGAGCCCAAATATTTTTGATATACAAAATAAATTTAAATATCTGGGCCAGTAATTTTGTAAAGAGCTGCTTACTTAACATGTTCCTGATAAAATTTTTAATAATGCCAATATTTGAGAAAAGGCTTCTTGCACATCTATCTTAAAACACCGATTATTTATGAGCAATGTAGGGCATACTAATATCAAGATATAACACCGATCCTAAGTTCAGAAGATCCGTATCTAATATTTTAAACGTGCTTTTTATTCATCGATAGGACGATGATGATAATGATATGACGGTGGAAGTACCTTCAAACAACTGACTTTAGTTGCCGCATTCTATACATTGGTAGAGGTAAAATGTGAAAAACCACCGAAAATATTGCCCAGCTGGGCCGTCAAAAATAAAATATACAACTGTTTACTTTACACGCTGTTCTAGGCTTTGCAGATCTGCTTTTCAAAAGTTATATCAAAGGTTATTATACTTTTGCCGATGCATACTGTATAAAGGAAAGTTAAGTATGGCAAAATCCTGCGACAATGCAATAGCCGGAACCTGTATTGAATATCAATCAGAGAAATACCAAGAATTAGAATAAAATGGCTAATTAAAGCATAGTCTGTAAAAATACCATTAAAACGACTGTTTAATATGACAAAAAGCCTAGTGGAAAATCCTGTCTAAGGCCTTAAAAATACAGGGTAAGAATTTTTAATTTTCATTAGACAAACAGATAAAATCTGTTTTTGTCTGGGCTGTTTTCGATGCAGGATGCAATTCACTGACCACATAAATTTCTATAGACGTTTCCGTTTTAAGAAGAATTGAGAAGTAGGTAAAAATGCTTTGGAATCTTGTTGGCTAAATTGTAATGAATATTAAATAGAAGGGCTGCTTATCTCCTTCCTTTTTCACATTGTTTAAATCAATAGACACCCATATTTCATTGTCAACACATTTTTACTACAAATATGTAGACAATGAAATATGGGTTTCTATCATATTTTTTTTATGTTTGCTACTACGATTCAACGAGGTATTACCAAAAATAGCAATCAGTATCTATGTGATAATATAAAAAACAAGCCGAAAATAAAGTAATTGAGATTAAAATTTAAATATGTGCTTCTCATTAAAAATATATTCATAAATAATCATATCATACTTTAAGCAAATATATTTGAGGGAAAATAGCTGAATAAATTTGTTGCTATACACACATGAAATTAGTCGAGGGATATTGAAAATTTGAGGTCACTTTGAAACTTTAAGAACTTTCTTAAAAACAAACGGATCTTTACGAGCAATGAAGCTTCCAAAAGGTTGCTGTATGGACTTAGAAAAATGGCTGTTCAAAGTAACTTTAAGTTATTAGGTGATATTATACGGGGTCCTTCTAAGAACGTTTGAAATTTTTTTAAGAAGTAGAATGGGCGCGTTTTACGTAGAATTACGAAACTTAATTTTCAATTCCATTTTTAGATAAAACATGTCTTCTGCTCAAAAAACCGTAATGGGGAAACGTTGTTATCTCTTTTTATTAAAGAGACAGAAACAATTTTGTAAAACTGTATATTTTTAATGTTACACGTAACTCATCAGCATCAGTGTGTGTTGTGTTGTGATAAAATCAAATAAAGCCAATAAGTATATTCAAAAACAAAACAAATTATACAGGGTGACTCAAAGATTTGTTGTTTCCGATATTTCATCCTATTTTTATGATTTATGCGACCATATGTTTACTTCTCTATTTTTTTTATGCAAATCTTTAAGAAACCTTTAAATGTCTATATTATGTACAGGGTAAAGTGAAAGGTGCAAATGAAAAATAAGAGAGAGCGTTTTTTAAACTTTTCATCAAAAACAATACTAACTTATACAAAACTAAAAAACACCGCTATGCCAATAAAAGATACTCAATAATACAGGGTGACTCAAAGATTTGTTGTTTCCGATATTTCATCCTATTTTTATGATTTATGCGACCATATGTTTACTACTCTATTTTTTATGCAAATCTTTAAGAAACCTGTAAATGTCTATATTATATACAGGGTAAAGTGAAAGATGCAAATGAAAAATAAGAGAGAGCGTTTTTTAAACTTTTAATCAAAATCAATACTAACCTATAAAAAACTAAATACCGCTATGCAAATAAAAGATACTCAATAGGTCGTATGCTCACCACGATTATTAATGACAGCTTTACACCTTCTTTGCATAGTTTGTATAAAATGATCTAAGTCTGCTTGTCGTAGTACTCATCAAGCTTCCTGTACATACAGCGGCAAAGAGTTGGTTTACGAATATGGAGAGCTCCAGGTAATGAAACACGATTAATAATGTACAGGAAGTTCATTCATACAGAGGCGGAACTGTTATGGTTTGGGGTGGGATCATTATAGGAGGAAGAACCGACCTAATTCGGCTAGACAACTTTTTTAATGCCAATGGCTATATAGAAGAAGAACGGTAAGAACATTTTTAGAAGATAATGCTATTGAGGTATTGCCATGGCCCGCCCAGTCCCCGGATTTAAAACCGATAGAACATGCATGGGACATGCTCCAAAGCAGAGTTCTAAGGGAAGAAAGTCACTTAAAAAACCGCGACAAACTGTTCGCTGCTTTACAGGAAGCTTGGTGAGCAATACCACAAGCATACTTAGAGCCTTTGATACAAAGTATGCAAAGAAGGTGTAGAGCCGTCATTAAAAATCGTGGTGAGCACACAGCCTATTGAGCATCATTTAATGTTTTAATGGTGTTTTTTAATTTTGTGTAAGTAAAAATTGTTTCTTAGTAAAACTAAAACAAACCCTCTCTCCTATTTTCCACTTGCATCTTTTATATTACCCTGTACATAATGTAGCAAATTCAGCGTTTTTCAAAAATTCACATTATCAAATGGAGATGTAAACATTCAGTGGCATAAAATAATCATAAAAAAAGAAAATTGAAATATCGGAATCAACAAATTTTTGAGTCATCCTGTATAATTTGTTCTGTTTTCAAGAACCGTTATTTGCTTTACTTCATTTTATCACAATTGAATGACCACTGATGCTGATGTGTTACGTGTAACGTAAAAAATATAAAGTTTTACAAATTTGTTTTTGTCCCTTTAATAAAACGAGATTACGTTTCCCATTAATGATTTTTGAACAGAAGACTTGTTATAGCTAAAAATGGAATTGAAAACTAAGTTTCGTAATTCTACGTAAAATGCACCAATTCAACTTTTTAAAAACATTTCAAACGTTCTTTGAAGGACCCCGTATAATATCACCTACTAACTTTAAGTTACTTTGAACAGCCATCTTTCAAAGACAATACAGCAACCTTTCGGAAGCTTCATGGCTCGTGAAGATCCGTTCATTTTTAAGAAAGTTCTTGAAGATTCAAAGTCACCTGAAATTTTCAATATCCTTAGACTATTTCCATTTGTGTATAACGAGAAATAACCATACTCAATTAATTAACTAAAGTTTATGTCAGACAGATAGTAGGGTAGAATGGGATAATGGCGGACACTTAACGAAATTTTTACATTAAAAAACATATATTTATTCTGATAGAAGAAAAACGAAGCATAAAAGTTACTCCATGTTGTTAAATACAAAACGAACTGACCCGCCGTATAGGCTTTCTTAGTAAACGTGTCTGCTTGGGTTTCTGCTGCATTGAACTTGACCAAAATCCTGTCGTTCCAAGTTCAAACTTTCTCCAGATCTTGATTAATTGTTGTAATCTGCTCATGTCTCTGGTGATAGGTCATAATCATAATCATAATCATTTATTTATCATGCTATTACAATTAAAACTGTTTACACACGTCAAAAAAGAAAAAATATATATACAAATTTCCTAAACTTATGACAAAATACTAACTACAAAGGTTTTTGCCCCACTCAACAATAAAAAGAATTAAAAATACAAAAATATTTAAAATTAAAATTACATATAAACCAGTATAGTCAAAATCTAAACTCTAAAAATTCAGAAAATGAATAAAAGCTGTTCTTTATAAGGATCTCCTTGGTTTTTTTGTGAAAGATATTGTAGGGTAGATCCTTAATATTTTGAAGTAGGACGTTAAATAATTTGATTGCCCCATACCCAGGGCCATCCTGACACCTTCGGAGGCGCCAGTACATAGGTACTAGATTCTTTTTATTCCTGGTATTATAATCATATATTATATCTTCATGTATCTGAAAATCGCCATTTCTCCTTACAAACAGTAGATCATCCAGTATATATAGTTAGGGAACCGTAAGGTATCCCAAGAGAAGCAAAAGCTTCCCTACAATCATCCATATATCTGAGGCATGCCATGACCCTTATTGCTCTCCGCTTTATTGCAAACAATCTATGAACCCCCGATGAGTGCCTCCAAGCCAGAATTGCAATGATATCAGGCAAAATAGAGACACAAACTGAAAAGTTCATTATTACATAAACGCCCCTCGTCAATTTCCTGGCAACCTGATCGATATAAGGTCTCCACTGCAAACGTGGGTCTAGGATCACACCCAAGAATACTGCCACTGCCGAGCTGTCCTTACAGTCATCAACATCACTCATCGCGAAAATCATTCTTTTCGTTTTTCCTCTATTCAGCCTGAAACCATGCTTCAGCCCTCACCTGCGCGTCCACGGATTCAGCATAAGCAGCCTCTAGAGAGTTTTCAGCAAAGGAAACAGTTGTGTCATCTGCATACAGGGTAAAATGTTCACTGGCCCCATTTGCGGGCAGATCGATCACCTATGATCCACCCGCTCTGCATGTCACACCATCATACCTTACGTTTTGATGCCTATTACTTAGAAAGGAATTTATTAATTTGATGCTGCTTAAGTGAAGATTGTAAGCGTCAAGCTTCTGCAGGAGGATACCATGGTCGACGTAGTCGAAGGCTTTGCTAAGATCACAAAACAGGACTGCTATATTTCTTATCGTGAAAAGCCTCCACAACACCCGAGATGAGGTCCAAAATACCCATGACAGTATTTTTACCTTCACGAAATCCAAACTGACAAGGCGAGAAAAGAACCCAACCAACCTGAGAGCTATACATTTTTCAAATATTTTAGAGATAATAATTGGTAGTAAGGATATCGGTCTATAATTTTCAGGCAAGTTAAGATTTCCTTTTTTAAAGATCGGAATTACAATGGCTCTCTTCAGAGCGTCTGGAAAAATATTTTCCTTGAAACAAAAATGAATAAGCTTTGTTAAAGGTATTAAGATAACGTTTTTAACGGTTTTTATTACCTTCATATTGATACCGAAAATATCTCGAGTAGTTTTATTCTTTAGGCTATCAATTGTATCGCATACTTCGTTAAATGTTAAATTTGAAAAATAAAATGAAATAGGATGAGTAACGAGCGAAGCTAAATACGTATTTGGGTCATTGTTTTCATTTGGAATCATCCTAACTACATTTTCTGGAATACTCGAAAAAAGTAATTGAACTCATCTGGTGACAAGATACCAACGTTTGATATTTTTTTTACCCCTGTATGCATTTATAATATGTTAGAAAGTTTTAGTAGGATTGTTAGAATTATGTATAAGATTGTCATTTGAATTCACATTGGCTCTTCTGATTGCATTTTTATAAACCGCTTTATAATTCTTATATGGTTGTATACCAACCAAATCGTATTGTCCACCCAAATCCTTTACAACCATAATTTTTTCACGCATATCCCTCAGCTCCTCACTGAACCAAGTAATATTATCCCCCTGATCTGATCTGATTATATATGCTTTTTTCAGGAAATGACTAAGGTAACCATGAATTAAACATTTGGTCCCATGACTCAGCATCCAACTTATCATGAATTGCAAGTAGACCCCGCTATGTTATGGTCCGGCACTCTTTTTTATTTTTTGTAAATCCTGTAAATCCTGAGGCCTCTTCCATTGAGAGCTCCCCTTTGATCTGAGACCCCCAAGTCAAACACCCCAGCAAAGCATACATCCACTCCCGAAGACATTATCCAGGCAGGGCGCACCCCGAGTAGGCCCATATACCGTCTGCACCAGGTCAAAGTCATTGAGAAGGTCACAGAGCTAAATACAAGCAGTCTCAGAGGTGTTAAAATGAACATTGAAGTCCCCCGCTGTTATAAATTGTTTACGTGACCCCAGTCTTGTAAGTAAACCCTCCATCAGCTCTCTAAAGGTGTCAAGATCCCCTGCAGGAGACCTACAAACATTTAAAATAAAAACATTCAGACCTACAACATATACACAACATAATTCCATACATTTTTCGATATTAAAACTTATAACTACGTCATTTGCAACTGAAAAGTATTTGAAACATATAGCAGTCCCACCTCTAACTGAGTTATGCCTTGAGAAGTAACTTCTGAGTGAGTCACCCTGTATTTGGACCACCTCCATCTCTCCTTTGGTTAGACAGTGCTCCGTCAGACAAATGATGTCACTGTCCTTGTCAGCAATGAAAGCTTCTATTTCGTCAACCTTCCTCCTCAGAGAGCGTATATTAATATGGATGATTTCTATCTTTCTTTGTGATGGATTGCTGCTGCCTTTTTTTAGCTATGAAGATTCCGAATATGGTTAATTATTGATCTCTTGGCTACAAGCCAGATGTCAAGTATTTATTTCTTCCTTTGGAACTGCATGTCGAAAAGAGCTGCAGTATTTCTGTGTTTTTGTTTTCATTTTCTCGCATCGACAGCCAGTTGGTTGTTTTCTGTAAGAAAATCAATAACATTTTCACAGGTTACTTCCGGTGCTAGACCGGACAGAAACAGGAACGATACTCTTGTCGTTGTTTTCAGGTTGGCAGCGTTTTCATTCTGTCCTTTAAGTGGCTCCGGGCGCTTTGTGTCGAAACGTGGCTTTTTCTTTGTGTTTTGATGTAACCTCTACCCAGCCACTTTGATTTTTGTCAACATTGTGACTGCGCAGGCTATGGACAGCAGATGGTTGATTCTCGATTTGCGATTCGGCATCGACGTCAATAATCGCCTTATCTCTAGGAGTTTTAGAAGTTACGATTTCAGCGTTTTGCGCCTTACTTTTTCCGTTTCTTCTTTTCCTCGCATAACGCTAGGAGGCGTGCATTTGCTGATTTCTTTGTTTTGATTGTCTTTTTTTTCGCAATTTTTTTGTTTAATTTTCGAGATAAATATTTTTTTTCTTTTAATAACTGGCTGTTTTCATCCAAGATCTGATTCTTACTTTGTAGTTCTTTGACTAGTATTCTCAGAAGGTCAATTTCTGTATTATCTTCATTCTTCATTGTTGATGTCTGTACTTTCTTTTCTAACCTTATCGGCTTCGTGTATACACTCGGCGTTTTTCTGCTTTGATGCTTGTACCAAACAGGTCGGATGGAGGCACTTAACACACTTTCTACATTTCATTGCATCTGCAACGCTTTTCTTACAATGATGGCATTTAATTACCAGATTTTTCTCGTTTTCTTTAGGACATCGAGTCAGTCATTTTATTGAGCCAGTCTCACTCACTGGTATTTTTTTTATCTTAATTGTTAGACAATCTGCAGACTCCTGCAAAACTGTAAACAAGATTATTGGTTTCGGTCAGCAGGTCATTAATATAGATGAGAAACAGAATTGGTGAAATTATTGCGCCCTGAGGCACTCCCGCATTAATGGTGAATGTTGTTGCGCGTAAAATCCTTTTAAATGTGTTAGCAAGATATAATGAATAAGTTAGTACCTACCCTTAAGGATGCGGCCAGCGCAACATGTGTGCTCCGAGTTGCTCGTCGGCATGAGTGGGTCAATTACTTATTCTTGACCAAGGCGCCACCAGTTTGAAGTATCCAAATCCGCAGACCCAAACTAGAAGATCCTCGGTCTTGAGAATCTATAAGGGCGGTCCAAAATCAACGATTATCCGCTACACAAGGGCGATTCAGATCCAAAACGACTATTAACTACAAATGTTTGGTTGAGGTATTTCTGAGCAAATAAAAGACGGTAACGTTCGTGCACGTTTAAATTTATTGGCGCTGCTTAGATTTGACGGTAACGTGTTGCCATATTTCTTTCAATAAACGAAATGGTATAAATATAAAAAAAAACAGGTAAAAGAGCTCAATTGGAAACAAATAATAACTTGATATATGCTTACAAATATCGACCTAGATCATAACAGATGTAATAGTATGATGTAATAAAAGATTACGGAAGATAAAAAAAACAATTTTCACTAATTAAAGATAAACGCCATATGCATAAGGTATCTGTTGTCACATCAACCAATAATTAAAAGTTATCAGGATAATACTTATTACTACTAACTTCGTTGCGCGTGTACCATGGTATACAACTGGCAGTTGTTCAGGGTGTCCCAAATTCGAGCCTCATCATTGGGATCTCGAAAACTAGAAGAGATACGAGGTCGGTTAAATGGAGGCAAAGTTGCGCAGTTTGATGCTGATCAAAATGCCGCCTTACAAGTTTGAAAATTCCGAATACTTCCGAAGATTTTTGGAAAAACCGAATATTCGCTATTTCATTTTCATTTTTTTATGACTCTATTTGAATAGATATAACAAAATAAATTTCACATTTTGATTGCTACTTTTTATATTCTTCAAGATGGTGTTATCAGATTTTCAAGCCGACGTTTCGTCTTTGAGCTGCCATCACCAACTTTGTTTTTTTTAAATACAGCCCTGGATTTTTTATTACGGATTTTAAGAGCTTCTAAGGTCCCAAAACCAATGATGTATCGCACTTATTCGAAAAATTCATATTAGTGACATTTTCCATAAGAACTCATGTGTTAGAGAGAGACAGAAAATATATTTTTTAAAGGATTAAAAGCAAAAACCTTTTTTTACGCATTAACGCTTTGCATAAAGAAAGCTTAAAAACTAACATAAGAAGTGGTTAATAAATAATATAATTATTAAAGTGTCAACCCTCAAACCATAGGCTGTAGGCTATATTTTTAGCAATTTACCCAAGTAAATAGTTGTGTGGGATTAGATTTGGAACAAATAATAAATTTCACATTCTTATTGTTATATCGCACTTTTTCGAAAAAATCATTTTAATGATTTTCTGGTAAGATCTTACCAAAAATCTGTTTTCTGTCTTTCTCTAACACATGAGTTTTAATGAAAAATGCCATTAATATGAATTTTTCGATTAAGTGCGATACATCATTGATTCTGGGACCTTAGAAGCTCTTAAAGTCCGTAATAAAAATCCAGGGCCGTATTTAAAAAAACAAAGTTGATGATGGCAGCTCAAAGAGGAAACGTCGGTTTGAAAATCTGATAACACCATCTTGTAGAAATCAAAAGTAACAATGAGAATGTGAAATTTATTTTGTTATATCTATTCAAATAAAGTCATAAAAAAATAAAAATTAAATCGCGAATATTCGGTTTTTTCCAAAAAACTTCGGAAGCGTTCGGAATTTTTAAACTTGTAAGGTGGCATTTTGATCAGCATCAAATTGCGCAACTTTGCCTCCATTTAACCGATCTCGTATCTCTTCTAGTTCCAGAGATCCCAACGATGAGGCTCGAATTTGGGACACCCTGTACACCCGAAGATTTTTGGAAGAAACCGAATATTCGCGATTTCGTTTTAATTTTTTTATGACTCTATTTGAATAGATATAACAAAATAAGTTTCACATTTTCATTGCTACTATTTCTGTTCTTCAAGATGGTGTTATCAGATTTTCCAGCCGACGTTTTGTCTTCGAGCTGCCATCACCAACTTTGTTTTTTTATATAAGGCCCTGGATTTTTTATTACGGATTTTAAGAGCTTCTAATGTCCCGAAGCCAATGATGTATCGCACTTATTCGAAAAATTCATATTAGTGACATTTTCCATAAGAACTCATGTGTTAGAGAGAGACAGAAAATAGATTTTTAGTAGGATTAAAAACAAATACCTTTTTTTACGCATTAACGCTTTGCATAAAGAAGGCTTAAAACTAACATAAGAAGTGGTTAATAAATAATATAATTATCCTTCGCATCTCCGCCATCCCTCATTACACTTTGTAGTATACAACTTTTTCCCAATCGGTACAATTTTTAAAGACGTTATCTAAAAACATGGTAATTCAGCCGACCCTGGCTAGCCGCTCGAGCTCATGCATCGCCTTGATGCGTCATTACAATTTTGTACCGGTCGGTGACAAGCAAGAATCCGTAAATCGGTTCTTTCTTTTAGTTTTAAGAAGAAAAATGCCTAGAAATCGTATTTCTAGTATAGTGATGTGTTAGTGATACGTCTTGCTCGCAAAGGAGGCGAAAAAAGGGGGCAATATGCATCGGGAGAAGCGAATCAGGGGGTGAGTCCATATAAGATTATATGCCAAAATTTCAAATATACATAAATACATGGTTATCTTAAATATATAAAAACAGAATCTCTTGTATAAAAGCAAACTAAATGTGTATAATACTAAACTGAGTATTATTAATAAATATGACACTTGTAACCCTTATTTTTTTACTTAATAAAATTGAAATGGAAAATACTCTCAAACTTCTAAAACTAACTATACTTATTAGAATAAAATAGAGTGCGAACGGGTTACAGTCAAAAATGCGAATGAAGCAGTAAACAAAAATTAAATGTGCTCACTGCGATTTGAATTATACTAACAAACTGTTATTTATATACGAGGGCATGACAAAACATTGTTACATTTATTTGTCGTCTTTGCACAATTACACAGAATCAAACAATATATTCGGAATTGAAATATATTATATCGAAATGAATATAAGTAATAAGCAACAGTTAACGATACGAGCTATTCGAACCGTTCTCTAGTAATCTCGTCTAATCGTACATCCTACCAAAGAAATATACTATTCAATCACAAAAAGGGTTTACATAACACAATCAAAAGGAGGAAATATATACCGGTCGACCTGCACATTTATTAATGTTTTACATAGAATAAAACGTTTATACCATATAAAGGAATATAAAAATAGAAACAAATTCGCATTTGCAGATGCGAATAACTTTACCTAAAATTGGCCTTCACATTTGCAGATGTGAAGGGCCCCCAACAGCCTCCACCCCAGTAGGTATATTATGTAAAAGTAGTTAGAGGCACACTATATCCCTACATTTGCCGATGTAAAGGATATATGTACTGACAAAAATGAAACGGTATAGTGATATGTATTTGCAGATACAAAAATAAATAACCACCATACTATTGCAACCCTCTTACATAAAATCATTACATTGGAGGTAGCGAATTATTACACTCTTGGTTTCTATTCAAAACAGAAATTACAGTATTTGCAGATACTGTAAATATGCTAAAAAATCGTTGCATTTGCAGATGCAGTCGAAAGCATAACCAGGGTTAAGCAGCAAGCAAAAAAGGTGAATAGTTCGTTGTATTAGCAGATACAATCGATCGTACCCACTGTCTGCAATTGCAGTTGCAGATAGTGAACATATTCATGAACCTATTTGTCTGTTCAAAAACAGAAATTGCAGCATTTGCAGCTGCTGTAAATAGGCTAACAGATCGTTGCATTTGCAGATGCAATCGATATCATAAGTAGCAAAACCAAGGAAACTCTTTTGCATTTGCAAATGCATTAGAAGATCCTCTCACGCTAGCTGAGGAAATAACTTAGCCAAATCAAGACTATCAAGACTTACCAACATCAGAAGCACCAGATGGTCCTGAACCAAGTAACGACCACCTAGCTGTGTAGGTGTCGGATATAAAAAAAAAAAAAAATAAAAAAAAAAAAAATAAAAAAAAAACAGTATGATAGAGAAGTATCCACCAGCTGCCAACTGCAATGTCCTCAGACCATCAAAATTAAATCTCGAAGAGAGTACTAAATCCTGCCAAGACAATTACTGTATCAATTACAGAAACAACTATAGTCCGTGGGATTAGTGCCTTAGCCCTCCCTTTCAATAATTTAATTAGCCAACCGTCTGAACTAGAATTATACGTTCAAAATTAGCAGAGAAAAAAGGTAAACAGTTCAATAATAGTGTGGGTACAGGATTATAAAATCCCTTTCAATAGGACACCACTCCGGTTAGGAAAGTAGAAGACTACATAGGACGGCAAAAAATTTAATTTCAAAATACGCATTCTTGGGGAAAACTGATCTCTTAAAGATGCATGTTTCCTTATCCCTATGCACAGTAGTCAAAAAAAGTTGTTAAGATTCATTTTTTGCAACGTACTATACCAATTTAATTGTGTTTCATTTGGTTTATGTACAGCTCCATATCTTTTCACAAAACTGAAACCAGTTGTAAGATATGTAAAATTAAAGGGTATAAAAACTGTACTCTACTTAGACAATTGGCTAGTTATTGGTAATTCAAAAGAGAATTGCTTAAAAGTATAAATAAAATTACATAAACATTACAAGATTTAGGTTTTATATAAAAAAAGCGTAGTTATTCCCCCTCAACCATGCTCACTTTTGGGGTTTATACAAGAGAAAAGGGACCTACTGGCAGAACAGTCTATTATCTTTACCCTGAAAAATACTTACTCACATCTCCTTGCGGAGAGAAACAACCATTGTGGAAGAAAATTTCTCTGGCTGCAGGGAAATTACGAAGTTTGCTGAGAAATTAAACTGATTATTTTTTATTGCAAACTATAGAACCGTGAAAAAAAAAAATAAAATAAAATAAAATAAAAAAAAAAAAAATCGATTTTATTTCCGCTAAAGATGAATATTACAAGAGCTATACCAGTTTTAGTTTTGTATATATACATATACCATGCATGGTGTGACGTAACAATTCATGTGTATTATGACGTCATAAGCACATCTCATTTTTCGGCTTAGGGAAAAAAGAAAAAACATATGTTTACATATTTTTCATGGGCTATCGAAATCAGCACTAATAATAAAAAAAAAAAAAAAAAAAAATTATGAAACTTTTTCATTGTCAGGAGAGCTATTCTATAACAAAGCGTACCTAATGAAGCGATAAAAGTGATTATTTCTTCATTGACAGATAGCGCCCTCAAATAATACGGAAATACTTACAATAAATAGGGGAATTTCTGTTTTTCTAAGCGCCAACAAATATATAATAAAACCGTAAACTTATTCTTGAGCTCCTAAATATTCAATTGTCTTCGGAGTCATCCTACTCAAACAAAAGACGAAGCGGTTATAAAAAGTTTTCTCAATGGAACATTTAACATAAGACCCCCAAAATCAAAATACTCAATTACTTGGGATTCCTACCCAGTTCTACAGCGCTTAAAGAGCATGTACCCTCACGAATTCTTAAATCTACAAATCTAACTTTAAAGCTAGTAACACTCTTAATACTAATAACGGCACACAAATCACGGACAACCCGGAAGTAAAAAATAGACAATATATTTAAATATGAATACATAATTGAAATCAGATTCCCGGATAAAATAAAAGCAAGTGGCTTAAACAGGCTTCAACCTAGTTTGATATTACCTTATTTTATTAATCAACCTGAACTATGTATAGTCACACTATTAGAGACTTACATAGAACGCATAAAAGGACAAAGGGTGCTACCAGTCAATAAAAGGTGAATAGTTCGTTGTATTAGCAGATACAATCGATCGTACCCTCCACTGTCTGCAATTGCAGTTGCAGCTAGTGAACATACCTATTTTTTTGTTCAAAAACAGAAATTACGGCATTCACAGATACTGTAAATATGCTAATAGATCGTTGCATTTGCAGATGCAATCGATACCACAAGTAGCAAAACCAAACAAAATGTAATACTCACTCACAAAAAGCCCTATCACCCAGACAACAGTCAAACCATTAGCAGATGGGTCAAGTTAATACTAAAAGCCAGCAGTATAAACACGGAAATCTTTGGGGCACACAGCACGCGACACGGGGCAACTTCAGCAGCTCAAAGAATGGGAGTTACATTACAAACCATTTAGAAGACAGCTGGCTCGACAGAAAAATCAAAAGTATTCTCGAAATTCTATAAAAAACTTGGCGTGGGTAATCCCACTGGATTGGCATCTTGTTTATTGAACCATAAACTCTAAGGAATCATATAAATATTAAGCTACAATTATAACTGACTTACCAACTTGTTATCATATTACATAAGAATATTGGTATGGTATTAAAAATAAGTTAAAGGTTAATATCAGTTAAGCGTTAAACATGATATATGTACCTTCATGATGTGTGTTATTAAATCTAATGGTTATAAATTTGAATTTTAGTTTATAAAAAGGGCCTTACAAATCTAGGACTACAGAAAACTCGCAGTTTTCAGTTAATGTAGATTACATCGCAAATACTTTAAACATCTACAAAGTGTAATGAGGGATGGCGGAGATGCGAAGGATAATTACAAGATCAATCGACTTACTTGTAAGGAAGATCGATCGGTATTATCCGAGCATCTCCGCCATCCCTCATTACAAACCCACCCAGTTTTTACCTTCTCCCTATCACCCCAAATGCAATGTAATCAAAAATCTCACGAACCAAAATTGTAATGACGCATCAAGGCGATGCATGAGCTCGAGCGGCTAGCCAGGGTCGGCTGAATCACCATGTTTTTAGATAACTTCTTTAAAAATTGTACCGATTGGGAAAAAGTTGTATACTACAAAGTGTAATGAGGGATGGCGGAGATGCTCGGATAATACCGATCGATCTTCCTTACAGGTAAGTCGATTGATCTTGTAATTATTAAAGTGTCAACCGTCAAACCATAGGCTCTAGGCTATATTTTTAGCAATTTACCCAAGTAAATAGTTGTGTGGGAATAGATTTGGAACATATAATAAATTTCACATTCTTATTGTTGTGTCGCACTTTTTCGAAAAAAATCATTTTAATGATTTCCTAGTAAGATCTTATCAAAAATCTGTTTTCTGTCTCTCTCTAACACATGAGTTCTTATGAAATATGCCATTAATATGAATTTTTCGATTAAGTGCGATACATCATTGATTTTGGGACCTTAGAAGCTCTTAAAGTCCGTAATAAAAAATCCAGGGCCGTATTTAAAAAAAAACAAAATTGATGATGACAGCTCCAAGACGAAACGTCGGTTTGAATATTTGATAACACCAACTTCTAGAAAAGAAAAAGTAACAATGAGAATGTGAAATTCATTTTGTTATATATATTAAAATAAAGTCATAAAAAAATTAAAACGAAATCGCGAATATTCGGTTTTTTCCAAAAATCTTCGGAAGTGTTCGGAATTTTTGAACTTGTAAGGTGGCATTTTGATCAGCATCAAATTGCGCAACATTGCCTCCATTTAATCGATTTCGTATCTTTTCTAGTTCCCGAGATCCCAATGATGAGGCTCGAATTTGGGACACCCTGTACATAAATAAACCTTTAGATTCAGTTTATGAAATACCGTTATGTAAAATTACTATAATCTGACATTTAGTCAGTCAGAACGTCAATGTTTATCATTTACCACAACAGAAATTAAATTGTACGAATAGTGAACTTTAGCATAAAAAAACTATGAGCATTAATTGAATCACACTAGTAAATATCGCAGTTATTTAGATACGCATTGGTAAGCTTCGCTTACACATAAACAGTTCCAAAAATAATTATATAAATACTTCGCACAAAGAAATAAAAACACGCTGAAAATATCAATAACCTGACAATAACATTAGGTAGGAAGAGCACAATTATAACCTAAACTTATCTTTACTAGTCTTTGCCGATATCACATCCGGCCTTCTGCACGCGGACTACAGCTAAGCACCTTGAGACCCATAAACTTTCAGTGGCATTTGAGGTAATGACCATACCTCTATGACTACAGTCGGTACCAATGAAACACAACCAACTCTATTGACTGGTAGCGACTTGGTTAGCCACTTAAACTCTCTCCAAGCAAAGCTCGCTCCAAAGCAAAATAGCTTGCTCCATATACACAACTCCAAGCAAAAATAGCTCCAGCCAAAAAATATAGCTCCGTCTAAACAGATAGCTCCCAGGGAAAAACTGGCTCCCCGAAAAAAAACATGAAAGAGAACAAGCGCTAAGTATGCATTCTCTTACTGTAATTTCAGGGAGCTCCTCTTTCAGAATTCTCTCCACTCAAAGAGTATTTAAAAATAATAATGAGAGTATTTAAAAATAATAATGAGAGTTTTTAAAAGTAATAATGAGAGTCGCCTTGCCAAAATGCGAAGGTCATAATAAAACCAATATCATATAACCATACAGGTGAAAGACATAAAATACTAAGAAAACTGCCTAACCCAAACTAACCACTGTTTGCTCTTTTAAGAGTTCAGGATCCCAGGCAAGAACAAGCTTGTCCATTTATGTCATTAATATTAAATCTAAATTTACTATGCTTACGTAGGGCTTTACAAGTTCTCGTAAGCCACAGTTCAAAGTAGAAAAGAAATTATCAAAGATTATATACAACTTTATACAACATTATACCCTATTATAAAATACGGGTGCCCACAAAGACAAAGAATCAGCTATGAGTGCTAGACTGCAATATCATACCGAAGACGGTATCAGAAACTATTATTCAATACGCTTGATTTCCCCAGAATATTACTTCTTGTAAACATAATGAGTATAAATAAATCATGCTATGCCTGTTCCAGGCCTAAGTTATCTTTTGTTTGACGATATTGCATGACATACGTGCAAGAATTAGTAAATTTTCAAAAGTAACACTCTCTATATAGCAGTATTGTGCAGTATTTCAATCCCCTTTGAGACCCGTTAGAAAACTATAATGCAGTAACTTACACCCTGATAAACTAAATCCCCCTGTACAGAAAATAAATGAGTATGTACAAAATATATGATATGTCTATTTATTTACCTAGCTACGTAGGTTTTTTCGATGCTAATTCCTCAGGAAGGAAACGGCGTACTATGTTCCAGAATTCACTGCACGTGGCACCAACCAAAAATCTTGACTTCAGGCAAAAATCCACCAATCCACAGTCAAGCCATTTACTACAGCAACCTAGTAACTGTACCACTTTATACCCGAAATAAGTATATTCCCCCTTAGAGTGAATTAAAAATTCTTAAACATTTTATCAGGCATACGCACTACCCCCTTTGAGGGGTTTTGAAGAAAGAGAACGAATTCTGGCCAAAATCGACTACCTAGATCGTGAAATTCAATGTTAAAAAGCTAGCAAAAACTCGGCCCACAGGTTCGCTTTACGTACTGTTCTGCAGCCCACGTAAAATACTACCAGCCGGGTGTCGCCAAATTTACTAGCATCTGCAATATGCAATGAAACGTACCTAAGACTGTATGATATTATGCATCGCTGGTAGGACAAAGAAATCCAACGATAAATCCACCATCGACAATGACCAAACAACCAACAACTAAATCATTCCGAAAACTCCTGACATCAAATCTGTTCAACGCAGAAATTTAAGTCAGACCTAAAGGAACCTTAAGCTAGAGCCAGTGTCCTTGCTGGAATGCCTGCGGCGCAATTCGAGCGACTTTGTCAAGTTAGGGAATACGCGCAATCACTTGCCTGCGTATTTTTAAAGCGAAATCGAAAAAGAGTCGTTTAACCACAAACTAATGGTAGTATATCGATTAATTATGTATTTTCTTGATGGCTTGAATCGTAACTACGTCAAAATCGCACAACGACCACTTAGCGAATATAACATCTGGCAACGTTCCAAGAATATCCCTTCCACTTATTATATTTGTCCATAGGCAACCAACAATTCTTATTTTTAATGGTGACTAACACGATTTATCATTATTGTTTGAAGGTTATATCAAAAGTAAACATTGATTGAATTTTAACTTTTCCCTATAAAATATTGAAACAAACCCAGGAATAATAACCGAGAAATTCCGAAACCAATGTTATTAATGTATATTATCATCGAAAAGGAAATCATTCGCAAGGTAAGAGATTGAATTGAACGTTTTGAACTGTATTGCTACACCTGAATATTTTTTCTCGATAGTGGGCAGAATACGGTACAATTTAGAGATTGATTATGTACTAAGGCAGCGATATCAAACATAGAAAGCTACGTATATAACTATCGTGTTTTCAATCTATTCCTCTAATTGCTCGATAAAAGGGAGGATCCAAACGAGTAAGTAGTCTCGCAGTATAGTGATAGATCTAGGATTAAAGGTGTAATAACTGACTTTATTTGACCTCTATCTGTTGCATGTTTTCATGCTAAATTGACATGTAACAATGTGTCTGAGATGTGTCGATCAACTGCAACGTGCAGAGATCGGCTTTTAAGGAAACTGGCAAGTCAGATGCTGAGAGTCGCTGGCAGTTCGAAGGACAGCAGTATGTTAAGCAATCCGTCATGCCAAACTTTGTCGAATGTCTTCGAAATATTCAACGCAATCGCTCGAGATTTTCCGTACCCCTCAATTGCTCTACTGCATATATGAGTGACATAGAACAATATATCGATCTCTGTTTGCGGGAACCGTATTGGTTATCGCTAATTATTCTGTTGGTCTCGAGGTACTTGAGTAGTTTTTTTATGGCAGTGGCACACACACTAAAGGAAGATCCTATGGCGCTCGACGAGCGGTGTGTGTGTGGAAACAGATGTCCTGGAAGTGAGTTCCACAGTGATGCAGTGCGCCAGACAAAGGAGTTCTGGTAAAGCGATGTTCTAGGTATTTCTAGTTGTACGACGAACTGGTGCGCTCCTGCCGTCTGTCGGGACTGTCTGACAGGAGTAGCCAGGGGCGGGATTATGCGGGCCAAATCCTGGAAACATCTGCCGTGAAAGTATCTGTAAAACAGAGACATCTCGGCCACATGTCTGCGATGTTCCAGACTATCCAGATTCCGGGTCAACTCCGGATCACCGACGAGACGCACAGCCCTCTTCTGAATGGAATCCAGCAGCTTTAGGGTATGCTTTGGTGCGGCACCCCAGATATGTGAGCAATAATCTAAGCACGGTCTTATTTGCGGTTTGTACAGCAAGAGCAACTGCTGCGGTGTATAGAGTTTTTTGTTGCGAAATAGCGCACCAAGCTTCTGGGAGGCCGATTTTGCGATGTTAGCAACATGGTCATGCCATGACATATTGCTGTTGACCGAGACACCCAGCAGCCCGATTGACGAGGATGAAGGAATGGTCGATCCTGCCATAATGATGTCAGGGCCCGCTGTATTGGCCCTCTTAGTAAACGTTGCTGCTTGGGTCTTTGCTGCATTGAACTGGACCAAATTTCGGTCGCCCCAAGTTTGAACTTTCTCCAGGTCTTTATTAATTGCTGTAATCTGCTCCTGTCTGCGGTGATGAGTCTCAGTCGTTGGTAAGGGTTTTTCTGATCTAAAGTGGGAGACAAGGGTACTGTCATCTGCAAAACTGTAAACAGGATTATTCGTTTCGATCAGCAGGTCATTAATATAG
>MU190441.1:0-25812 GCA_016904865.1 Pissodes strobi
CTTCTATTGTCTTCTGTACGTGAGCGTTATTGGCCGCTTTCCGGTAGGAGCCAAGTTAGAAGGATCGTAAGAGACTGTGTAATTTGTTTTAAAGTAAAGCCAAGAGCGAGTCAATATCTCATGGATGAATTGCCCGAGTCTAGAGTAAATCAGTACCTACCTTTTTTTAATACCGGATGTGACTCTGCAGGTCCTTTTTCTCTAAAGGATCGCATGACTAGGGGAGCAAAATTAATTAAGGGGTATGTGTGTATTTTCATTTGCCTGGCTTCAAAGGCTATCCATTTAGAAGTTGTTTCAAACTTAACTACATCATGTTTTCTAGCGGCATTTAAACGCTTTATTGCGCGGCGCGGGAAACCCCTAAATATATATTCCGATAACGGAACAACTTACGTTGGAGCAAATTGTGAATTGAAACAGCTGCATGATGTTATATCAAATTCAAATGCGGAATTTAACTATTATTTCTCTGAACAAGACATAACATGGCATTTCATTCCTGCGAGGGCTCCCAACTTCGGGGGTATTTGGGAAGCGGGAGTTAAAAGCTTCAAGTTTCATTTAAAAAGAGTTATAGGTGAAGCTCATCTAACTTAGGAAGAATTGGCCACGGTACTTGTTCAAATTGAAGCTGTGCTCAATTCGCGTCCTATCTGCCCTTTATCTGCCTCTCCCGACCAACTTAATCCCTTGACACCTGCTCATTTCTTAATGGGACGGAGCGCCACGTCTATACCAGAAAAATGCTATACGGAGATAAAAGAAAATCGACTAAAACGCTTCGAACGATTACAGCAAATTATACAACATTTTTGGGTACGCTGGCATAAGGAGTACCTTAACGAACTTCAAGGAAGAAGTAAATGGAAACAACAAGCATCTCCTATTAAAGTTGGAAGTGTCGTCCTTGTAATTGAAGATAAGGCTCCTCCACTGAGATGGCCTATGGGGATCGTGGAACAGCTGCATCCAGGGAAAGACGGTATTGTGAGAGTGGTAACAGTGCGAATGAATGATCGGGTCTTTAAAAGGCCGGTTACAAAGTTGTGTGTTCTTCCCCACAATTCATGATGTAACTTTTAAGCTGTAACCATTTAACTTTTAAGTGTTTTTGATTAACTTTTTGTTTGTTTTTTTTTTAACTGACTTGTTGAAAGTGTCTGTCAACACGTTTCAAGGGGGCCGGTATGTTCGCGCAAATTTGGAACATTTGGCAACTCTGCAAAAATCGGCGAATCAGCGGACGAAGGAAGAAGAAGGCTGTCTTCTCGCGAGAACTGCCGGCAACTGAAGTCGTTTTGTATGTTAGTCACAATAAAAAGTAATTTTTTTCGTGCAATTAGTAGTTTGTTTCAAGTATGTAGTAACCAGCGCAAACAGCTACCAACGAAAAAAAACTTAATACCAACAGCTGACTGATCGATTTTTAATTATTTTGAGGTTATTTTTTCTGCTCTTTTTTACCGGGAACTTTTGCTGCCGGTCCTTTTTCCATAGATGTTCCTTATTTAAAATGGAAAAAAAGAGGGTTAACTGGACTGAATTGGAAACTCATTTTTTAATTACGATTATGCGTGATCGAAATATTTTAAATATGTTGGATGGAAAACGTTATAGAAATTCAGACATCTTTCAAATCATAGAAGAGGAGCTAAAAAAAAGAAGCTTTTTAGAATCTCCCCTTCAAATAAGAACCAAATGGAAATCCCTAAAACTGCAATACTATAAAGCAAAAATAGCTAATTCCATAAGTGGAAATAATCGTGTGGAATACCCTTTTTGGGAAGAACTAGATGATCTATTGGGGCTTAGGCCTACATGTAACGTTGAAGGTGCTGATACTTCTACGAACGTCTTGGAACCTGAAAGTTGTAAGTACATATAAGTATTTTGACTAAAAATAAGTCATTTTCAAAAACCTGGAATCCTAGTTTATCCACTATGCTTTCCTTAGGCCTTTGTGTAGGCATTAAATATGTTAAGTACATGGAGTATAAAATAGCTTATTTCAGAGTTAGTTTTGCTTAACTTCAACACTTATTATATAATATATAATGTAAGAATTTGAAAGAATTTATTTAATTTAAATGTTTTACATAATATACATATTTTATAGCTGATGTTGACACAAGATTGGGAGATGAGGTAGAGGTTGACGCGTCTGATCGAGAAAATTCAATGACTGAGGAACCTACTGCAGGACCAAGTACATCAAGAATTACAATGACCAACACAATTTAGTAAAAAGAGAAAAGGTGGGTAATATTAATTTAAGCTTAAGAAATTTTATACCAAAGAAATTAGTGCATTTTCTGGTCCTGGAGAGTCTTAGCGATCCGCTGAATTAAGTTGATATTTAAGCCTATATTTATTAAGCAAGACTATATCTATTATGCAAGGCATAACTGTTTGATTAATACAAGTTAGAAGTATCTAAACAGGTTAAATTAAGCTGTATATGCCCCAATCAAAGCCTAAACCCATGCGTTGTGCACCTCTTTTATTTATGTACATATCTTTTTGTTCTGGACAGATGTCAATAAAATATTTAATTTATTAAAAATTTCATTTCAGTGGAAAAGAAACCTGGAAAAGCTGGGTACAATGAAGCTCTGGAAACATTCTCAAAGGACTTAAAAGAGTCACAAAAGGAAGTAGCAAATTAGTTTTTGGAAAAACAAGCAGAAATTATTAAAAAAGAATTTGAAGAGCAAAGAGAATGGGAAAAAAACTCTTGGAAGAGGATAGACAGGCTACAGGAAGAATGATGACCAATTTAATGAATTCTTTTTTTCATAACTTGAGAAATTCTCCATTTCCACAACCCCATCAGTTCCCTTTTTTCAACTCAGTCCAAATACCAATTCACCAAAGTTCTGTACCTCTGCCCTATCATTCTCCTCTATCCCCCGTTGATATAGGTTTGCCCCAATTTTCTCCAGCATTAAATCATTCGGCACCAGTACCAGATGTACGCAATCATGATTCTGATGAACTCAATAGAAACAATAAAACTTCTGTTTAAAAGTAGTTTAATGTTACAAAGATTAAAAAATATACTGTATTATGTAGTTTTCTTTATACTGCTACCTAAATCATTACAAATGTCTGTGAATCGATTGCCTTAATACATAATTTTTTGACATATATTGCTTTAAATGGTCCCTAATAGCTCTTAAATCTTCAAGACGTGTATTCTGAATTGAAAGCACACTGGGTTGGGGAAACATAATCTCTGCTTCTTCCACTGCTTCCATCCATTGTGCCACAAACATATCCTTATTCATCTCAACGATACTATGGAGCACACAACAAGCAGAAACTAAGTTAGGAACAAATGTATGCTTAATATCGACCCTTTTCAGAAGACACCTCCATCTAGCCTTTAGTCGACCAATTGAGTTTTCTACCATAATTCTAGCCGATCTCAAATATCAGTTGAAGGATTCTTCTTCAGCATCCAAAACACCTGTGTAGGGTTTTATCAGCCATGGTAATAGTGGATATGCAGGATCTCCAACAAACATTAAGGAAACTAATTTTCCATCAATGTGTCTTTGCACTTTGATGGAAGCAATATCTCAGCTCTCCTAAATAATTCTGAATCCCTAAATACCACTGCATCATGACTAGATCCAGGAAACTTAATACTAATGTCTCGAAATCAGCAAAAAAAATCCGTTATTAAAAATGCGATTTTCATAAAATTTGGGTGGTAAAATAGTATATTGCGCAACAAGTGCTGAAAATAAGACTTTTCACACGAATAAGACAGTTTGGTGGCACGAGCCGTAGGCGAGTGTCATAAAGTCGCATGAGTGTGAAAAGTCTTTTCAGCACGTGTAGCAAACTTTACTTTTTCTATGACTGCTGCCCCACTGGGAGTGTTGTAGAAAATGACATGTTATATTGAATACTTTTGTATTATTGATTTATCAGAAAATGTTATGCCTAATGAAAGAAGCTACGTGAGTAAGAGAGTTACTAGGGGCACAGTCCTAAAATGGGGCCACCGGTGTGGGGTCCCTATTTTCCAAATATTTTAAAAATAGGGCACCGGGGACGAGGCCCTGATATTATACCCAAGGGGCGAAACTCAAGAATGGGGCCTATGGTACGGGAGTCCCATTTTTTACACATTCGGGAATGGGACCCGGGGGCGAAGCCCTATAATTGAGCCCCAAGCCTTAAAAGGGGGCCCCTGGTATGAGAGTCCCATTTTCGACAGTTTTACAAAAAAGGGGCTCCTGGTGGGTGAAGCCCTAAAATTGGATCCCCTTTCTTAGAGATCTGGGAATGGGACCTCTGAAGGCGAAGCTCTAAAACGCAGACGAAGCCCTTTAATCTAAACACCCGAATAAGCGTGTGAAAAGCATACTTTGCACACGCCGTGTGCAAAGTATACTTTTCACACGATATTTGAAATGTCCAGTTTTCAAGAGCAGTTGTTAGTGCGTTTTTGTCTATTTTCAGGGCAGTCGTAGAAAAAACGATAATTGTATATTGGGAAAATGCAATTACCATCCCAAAAATCTTGTAATCGAATTCCATCTTCAAAATTTCTTTAAACTTTATTTTCCAAATTTAAAAAACTTAGTATTTGATCAAATTTTGAAAATTCTGCTAACCGTAGTTTTTATTTACTATATGCTTACCGATAAAAATCATCCACTACACACTGAAGAACCATGGAGGGTCACCCTTTTCGGTTTACAAAATCTCTGTATCCATCCTTAGGAAGTAATATTGGTATATGAGTACTTACATATTTTAAAATATGTTTAATAATGAAGCACACTTAAAAATTACTGGGCACGATCAGGCACTTATGAGATATTATATGATCTAGTTTAAATTTAAATAAAGCTTGAAACTTGTTCTTATAATATGGAATTTAACCATAATATACATTTTGTAATTACCATCTATTGCCCCGTAAATCTGAGTCATTCCTGTTTTTGTTTCAATTATGTTAGCAATTTCTTCAGCCTCCAAAGTGTTTGGAATTTGGATATACTGGGGCCTTAGAATTTTGTTAACAACATTGACAAATTGATATAAACATCTATGGACAGTACTTTTATGAACCCCCAAAAACATTACCAACAACGCGATATTCACAACAGCGACCCATTTTATAAATAGCTATTGCAACTTTTTTTTGCACTGAAACTGACTCTCTTATTATCACATTTGGATTAGATTTTAGTTCATCATAAAGCTCGTCACAAATTATATTAAAAGTGTATCTTTAACATTTCAATGAATTCTTGATCTTCCATTGTGCCTGAAATAATTATTGTTTCCCGAAAGAGCTCCTGAATCTCGGTGAAAAGTTTTGAAAAATGCATCATAATTTGCGAATGGAATAAATGGGAATCTAACAATAAACGTCTCATTATTTTCATAGTTTGCATTCTTTTTCGCAAGATCCTAGATATAACCTGGTTTCTTCTTTCATATAAAAATTGGTTCAATATAACCATAAAGGCATCACCAATATTTGGATTATCCATTTTGTTTAAGCAAAATATTTAGTTTAAAATTGTCCTAGTTAACCTAGGTTGGCAATAGTCAAATAACTGTTTCGTCAACGTAAAAAATCGCTTCTTAAAACCGTCGTGTAAACACAACCGAAAGCATATTTTCACTAAATCGCATTACTGGCTAATACGAATTAAGCAATCGTGGGGTCCGTTACAGTGGCCCCCCCGGTTGTCCAATAGCTTTAGTTTTTTAGCACCCTATTGCACCCACCTAGCTCCAAACTTACAGAGCTAGCACCACACCCCCTAGTGAATTACAGGGCATTTTTACCGGGGGGGGGGGGGGGGCTAACGTAACGCGAGCCCCCCCGTTTGTATATTTCCTTTAAAACTTTAGCACTGTATACTATACACCTAGCACTATCTAGCACCCAAGTTACAAAGCTAGCACCAACCCACTTCTCGAGTTTTAGAACAGTTTTACCGGGGGGAGGGGGGGGGGGGCTAATGTAACGCTTGCTTCCCCGTTATGGTATTGATTTAAAATTTTAGCACCAAGTACGTTACACCTAGCACCCAACTTACAGAGCTAGCACCACACCCCCCAGTGAATTACAGAGCATTTTTTTGTTATAAAAGTACAGGGAAAGTAAAAAAATCGCCTTGTCTAGTCCTCGTTGGATAACTCTGTACATCAAAAGTGATAGAGTGTAAATTCCGCTTTAGGCAATGTTCACTTTTCTCTGTTCACTTTTTCCCTTTCCCTTCACGATCGCATGTAAATAAAATGGCAAATGGCCAAACGAGGTAAATGCACACTAATACCCGCCAGGCCTCTACCCGGTGCGTGCTCTGCTTCAGACGGTAACATTTATTTTGTATTATTTATGCTCGCGTTACGTTAGCCCCCTCTCCCCCCCCCCCTGGTAAAAACGCTGAGGGTGTGGTCCTAGCTCTGTAAATTGGGTTCTAGGTAGTGGTAGGTGTAGTACGTTACACCTAGCACTACCTGGTGCTAAAATTTTAAATTAATACCATAACGGGGAGGTAAGCGTTACATTAGCCCCACGGTAAAACTGTTCTAAAACTTGAGAAGTAATGTGGTGCTAGCTTTGTAAGTTGGGTGCTAGATAGTGCTAGGTGTATAGTAGACAGTGCAAAAGTTTGAAGGGAAATATAAAAACGGGGGGGGGGGCGCTCGCGTTACGTTAGCCCCCCCCACCCCGGTAAAAATGCTCTGTAATTCGCTGGGGGTGTGGTGCTAGCTCTGTAAGTTGGGTGCTAGGCAGTGCTAGGTGTAACGTACTTGGTGCTAAAATTTAAATCAATACCATAACGGGTAAGCAAGCGTTACATTAGCCCCCCCCCCCCCCCCCCGCAAAAGGTGTGGTAAAACCTCTGGAGGGGGGGGGCTAGGCAGTGCTATTGGGGGGGGGGGGGGGGGGGGGGGGGGCAAAGGGGGGAAAAAAAAAAAGAGCTCTGGGGGACGGGGGGGGGGGGGGGGGCACTGTAACGGACCCGCATTCGTGTAAATTTGGTAATTGACACCTGAGCACCTGAAATCGGCTGAGGTATTTTGATTTTGACAATTATACCCTTTGTGCTTGGATATGCGCATACAAAATCGGTTGACAGGCTATCGCCTCTCCTTTTAAGTTTATTTCTTCTCTATTGGTTTAATAAAAAGCACAGTCGTGCTAATAGAATTATGCGATGCCTAATTTAAACGGTCTCTAATCCTACATTACAGCACCAAAGTTTAAAGTCGTTAGTTTTTGCGGTAAGGTATAATTCGAAACCATACATTTTTCTAAGATTTTCATAAGCTGACATACCAAAAGGGATGATAGCAAAGACTTTAAACTCCATAGTTATAATCTAGATAAAAATATCTTCAAAATAAGGTAATACACTCATAAAACCGTATGCTGTTTTTTATGTTGAGCACACACACAAAAGGAATATCCTATACCACTCAACGAGTGGTGCGTGTGCGGAGATCACGATGGACGCTGGACTTGAAGCGCTGTAGGTTGTAGTTTTCGGGAAAGGCGTTACTCGGATGCCCATTCCAGAGCGAGGTAGTCCTCCAGAAGAAGGGATCCCGTAATAGCGACATCCAAGGTGTTCGCAACTGAATAGTATGTTGATGAGCAGCTTGTGTCTGACGGGTGTTTCTGTTTGGCATAACTCTGGGCGGAATCATAAGTGCCAGCTCATTTGAACGTTTCCCATACTAGTAACAATAGTGAAGAGATAGGTTGTTATGATAAAATTCTAATTTGTTAAGATAAACTTTGATTTGTTAAGATATAATTTGAATTGTCTTATTTGTTATATTATTTATTAGTTTATTTGCAATATCAATTGTTTCACTACTATAATTCAAATAAAAAAGCCAGTTTGTTACAATAAACTATAAATGCACTTTCCTTTTGAATAATTACTTTAATTTACTAAAAATATGTATGGGTGTATAGGTTCGGAGCTCGGAGCATGCTAATTAAAATTTATTTCCGAGTGTAGTAGTTGTTAAAAAGGCGCAAAATAAAAGATTAGAAATTTCAAAAGAACATTTATTCTATTTACTTATATATATATATATATATATATATAGATATATATATATATATATATATATATATAACTAGAAATAATTCTTCTCAATTAACAATGCTGAAAAATGCCAAAACACGCTAAAGGAAGAATATAATTTAATTTAATTAAATATGCCTCCCCAATTTGCACAGAATTGTTTCTGCAAGCAATTCGGTTTTCAATTAAACAGTGAACAGATTAAAAATAATAAATAAAATAAAGCTAAGAAATATTGTCATGAACAGTATTTCAATTAAGCAAAAAAGACAATTACAATAATCAGGCAAAAACAAAAGTGAAATTAATAAATGTAAACAGATAATGCAATTATTATTGCCTAAAAGCTACTTTCTAACTCAAAAATCAGTTTAATTCAAAAATAAAGTTGATGACAAATTTAAATCGAAATAAAGAAACAGAGTTATATTAAGATCTTGTACCCACCACGGTCGAGAAGGCTTCAGAAGGCGCTCTTTAAATATCTGACGTGACGATAAAATACTTATAAAGGTTGAACAATAACTAACTACCTTGAAAGGATACTAAATCAGCTTTCTTGGACAAAGTTTATTGAAAAATTTAAATCAATGAGCCAACGTTTCGGTACTGCTCAGTACCATCTTCATCTTCTTTATATAATTTTAATAAGCATACATTTATATATATTGACAACATTTTTACAAAAAATAAGTTATCAACTTTAATTTTTTATTGGTTAGTATTATTAATTTATTAAATTTATTGTCCTTTAAACTAATGCCAACCCTTAATTTTAAATAATTTATTATTATATTAAAAAACAATTTTCTCTGATTGTTGTAGCCCTGAAGATGGTACTGAGCAGTACCGAAACGTTGGCTCATTGATTTAAATTTTTCAATAAACTTTGTCCAAGAAAGCTGATTTAGTATCCTTTCAAGTTAAATCTTAGTGGACGTGATTCTATAAAGTAATAACTAACTACGCCTGACTCTAATCTCACATCTAATCCATAACAACCGATAACGGTACTAGAGAAAGTTAGACTGAGTATCCTACACTATAGGCAGTTTTAGTTATTAATTTCTAAATATTGCTACCTCTAACTAGAACCTAAATATGAGCCCTATAGGCCAATTTGATCGATTCTTTAGTTGGGTTGCTGAACTAAATCTGAAATTTAATAACCCCTGCTTTTGTAGGATCAAGTCCTTTTTTTCCTCTCTTATCCAAGAGCCTTAAGCCCCAAAAAAACCACTATCCCACATGCCCTACAGGCAAAAACATACACACGGCAAAATACAACGTGGTATGTGAAACGATAGTAGGCAGACATCAGAGATTCACAAGCTTAGCAGCTTTATTCTGTCTACAGACTTTTCGATAGAGAAAACTTGAAATAAAAATCAGATAACGCAAGAAATAAAGAAAATTTCAAGCCTACCTTCCCTCAACCTCTCACACTGGTCGCCGGCACAAGATAGATCTCAAATTCCTGTCATACCTTCCACCAGAATCACATCTCAAAAAAAATGCACTGACGCGCAGTGGTCATAAATATTTTACCTTTCTACCGTACGAAGCTACCGATCTTTAAGCATAAAATGTGAACTGCATATTTGAAATTATTTAACAATTTTAAATAATATATTTTACTGCTGTGTTTATGTAGATTCAACCCATAATATTAATTTTCATTTTATATTAACGAGATAATTACACATCAAATAACTGACTGGAAACTTGTAATTAAGTGATCCATATTTGCAAGATGCTTTTGCGACCTCGCAACGGTTGTACGCGCAAAAATAGGGCTCGATCGACTGCCTAGTCTATGTTTAAGATAGTTTAAGTAGTCGTGAGAATTAGGTCACCTTCTGTGCTCCTGCTACTTTTCATTTTTGCGAAAAGCAACAGGGTGGGTTTTAGGGGTGAATGAGGGTGGGTTTTACAGGAGCGGTGTAAAGTGTTCAAGGAGGTATAGGATCAAGGAAGAAAAAGGTCGTTTTCCCATGTATGGGCCCGTGTTTGGCTCTAAAGTTCGGATCATATTTAGTGTCTGCAATATTGGCAGTCTTCGGCGAGCCGCGAATACCATACTCGAAGAATCTGCACGCGAGTTTGTTTACATGTTCCCTGACATAGTCGACATGGGACATCGCGTACAGATCTGCGGTTCTAGTGTACCAGCCCGCCGAAAGCGCAGCCCTTAGGTGCCGATTTTGGATTACTTGCAGTTTCTGCATTTGATAATCCGAGATAGAGCTCCAAACCGGTGCTCCATACATAAGAAAGGGTGTGGTGATGGATAGGTAGAGGGTGATTTTGTTTGCGGGGCTCAAAAAGGAACCATGCCTGATAAGGGGTCTTAACTTATCGCATATTATGCGATTTTTGTTCCTAATATAGGAAACATGTTCGATAAACGTAAGCCTCTTATCAAGCATGTTCCCTAAATACTTTACTTTGGATTTGGGAGGGATGGGGGTGTTATTGATAAGGATGGGAAGGGCTTCGGTATTTTTGAATTTTCGAGTGAAAATAGCTAACTCAGTTTTGCTGGCATTTAGCTTGATTTTCCAATCCGAGTGGTATTGACTTATAAGTGCCATATAGGCAGCGATTTTATAGGGCAGTGTCATCGGCATATAATGCCAGGGATGAGTGAGGATGGGAGGGAAGATCTGCTATGTACTAGCTGAATAGCTGCGGTGATAGTACTGTTCCCTGCGGGACACCAGCCTGAATCGGCCTCAAGGTTGAATCTGAGTTGCCGATACGTACCGAAAAGGAGCGCCCGGCCAGATATGACACGACCAGGGCTGCCAAGTGCAGCGGAAAGCCATGTTTTACAAATAATTTATAAAAGAGGCCGTTATGCCATACCCGGTCAAACGCCCTCTCAATGTCCAGAAGTAATAAGGCGGTGCAATGCCCTTCATTGAACCCCTCGTATATGTCGTGCACGATCTTTGCGGCAAGCATGTTAGTGCCATGCCCACCGCGAAAACCGAACTGTTCGTCCGGTAATACACGGAGGCTCAGGGCGGCCTCATTAAATCTAGACAGTATGAGCTTTTCGGCAACTTTGCTCATTGTACGAAGCAGTGAAATAGGGCGGTAGGAGCTCGTCAGCTTCAAGTCTTTCCCATGTTTATGAAACAGTACTATTCGCGCGATCTTCCACGAGCTGGGAAAGTATTGCAGGCGTAGCATAGCATTCACTACATGCATTAAATGTACAAGGGTTTTTTGGGGTAGGTTTTTGAGGATGATGTTGAGGATGTTATCAAGCCCCGGAGCGTTATTCTTGGGCAGATGGTTCAGAACCTTGCGCAGATCGGCTGGAGTGACAAGAACTTTACTCATAACAGGGAGCGGAATTGGATATTTGAAGTTCGAAAACGGCTTTATGAACTCCGTGATATGAGCGTGCAATGGCTCGGTATCCGGTGCTTCCCTGTGTACACCCTCAAGGAAGTCCGCAAAAGCCTCAACCTTGGCCTGATCGGTCATTACATCCTCGCCGCGATGGCGAATAGCGGGGATGTCAGTTGGGCTACTGCGAACCTGTATTCACTCATATGATTGGCAAAATGTTAATTTTCACTACCCTAAACCATATTTTTAACATTGGAATAGCTGTTTATGATATAAGTGTGAAAAGTACTCGTTTAAGACATGAGTATGAACATTTGCGGAACGAGCGAAGCGAGTTTTGCAATTCGTACGGGTGCCTTAAATGTACTTTTCACACGTATGTCTTACAAGATTTTTTCTACTAGCATAATGAACATTGGCTTTTTTAAAATTACTTCTGTATATTTACCTGAATTTGTCGTTTTGATTATCATAACAATTAGATCATCATGGTGATCCTATGTTATATATTTCAAATTGTTTTTTTTATGTTAGTAAAGTTGACAAACCGTAATTAATTCGAAAAATTCTGCCTCAAAAAGTTATTTCCAAGAACCTAATGGAGAGAATGGACTCTTCAGACATAGAAAATAGTGATTTAGCTTCATTAGACGTACAAGAATCTGCGAGAATAGTCATGAATTCGCTTCTACCGGCCCGGTCAAGGATCCAATATGAAAATGCATAATAAACGTTTCTAACGTGGTGTAGTGGAAATAAAATAAGGAATCTCATCGAGACTGTTTTACTAGCGTATTTCCAGCAGAAGTCCACACAACAAAAGTCTTCATCCCTTTGGAGTCAGTATTCCATGTTAAGGACAATGCTATCGAAAAAGAAAAACATTGATATAAGCAGGTACAATAATTTAATATCTTTTTTGAAGAGAAAATCGGAAGGTTATAAGGCGAAGAAATCTAAAGTTTTTCCCAAGAAAATGTCAAATTTTTTTTAACAAGGGCCAACGATGACGATTTTTTGCTCATGAAAGTCACACTAATCATTGGAATCGCAGGATTGTGTAGGAGAGACGAGCTATGTCGGATGACTATTGAAGACGTCACAGACAAAGGTGACATTTACTTAATTAAGATACCTGATACTAAAACGAAAACCTGTCGAGAATTTGTTATTAGTGGTGGTTCAATTGAAGAAATTAATTTAGTGTAGATTCTTCGAAAGTATGAGCGTCTGCGTCCTGTAGGCATTACCAAAAATCGATTCTTTTTCCAATATAGAAAAGGCGTGCCCATAAAACTGCCCATAGACATAAATACTTTTGGAGCTATGCCGAAAAACATAGCTACTTTCCTTGGATTGCCTGACCCGTCTAGCTATACAGGACATTGCTTTCGGCGATCATCTGCTTCGCTCTTAGCAGACTCAGGAGCAGATATTTTGACTCTCAAACATCATGGGGGTTGGAAGTCGGCCACTGTAGCCGAGGGATATGTGGAAAACTCCGTGGAGAATAAACGAAAAATATCCTTGAAGATACTAGGAGAAAAAAAGGTTACCAGTACACAGCCTAATGAAGAAGTTTTGACTATGAATACTTCGATCGGAAGTTCAGTGTCCTACCAACAATTTCCGTCGGAGATTAATTTAACTAACTGTACAAATTGCGTGGTAAACTTTCTTAAGCCATGATATCTTATATATCATAATAATTATGTTATATTATTGTGTTTGTAATGTTCTAATAAAATTATTTATATTCAGTTTTTGTAATTTTTTAATTACTCAAAAAAGACTTTTCGAAATATGTAAATCTTTTCAGAATTACTTTTCACACTAATGCGAAAAGTAAATTATTTTTCACACTAGTGCGAAAAGTACATCACTTTTCACACTAGTGCGTTAAAGTGATATTTTTCACACCGTTGTTTTCCTATTATGGGGTATCAAATCACGAAAAAGTGCATGCTACATTTGGCACATTGCGTAATATACGTGAGAGATCGTGTTAGTCTGTTTCTGAAGATGGAATCGGTTCAAATGACAAAAATAAATTAAAGCTAATTGAAGCTAACTGAAAGCTGATTGAACGACTAACCCAAATTAACCCAAACCAACTAAAAGTAACCAAAAGCACAAAAAGGGTTAAAATGAATCGGAACAAATTAAAAAAATAAAAACAAGTCAAAACTAACTCAAAGTAAGCAAAATTTGGCGAATAACCAAAACTAACCATAAAATTTAAAATTGGTTATAACCTATCGGATCCGGTTCAAATTACTAAAATAAATTGGAACTAACTGAAATTAGCCGAAAGTTGATTCAACGACTAACCGAAAGTAATCAAAAGCTCCAAAAAAGGCTAAAACGTATCGGAACAGGTTAAAAATATTAAAGTAGGTTAAAACTAACCAAAAGGAACCGAATTTTGGCGACTAACCAAAACTACCCGAAAACATTAAATTCGATTATAACGTATCTGCGCCGATTGAAATGACTAAAATTAAAACCAATTGAAATTAACTGAATATTGATTGAACGGCTACCCACGGCGACTATCTAACCCAGCTTAACCCAATCTAACCTAAACTAACCAAAAGCACCAAATATGGCTAAAACGTATCGAAACAGATTAAAAACATTATAGTAAATTAAAAATAACCCAAATTAACCGAATTTTGGCGACTAACCAAAATTAACCAGAAACTTTAAAATTATTGGTTATAACATATCGGAAAGTTGATTGAATGACTAACCAAAACTAATCAAAAGCACCAAAACGGACTGAAATGTATCGAAATAGGTTACACAAATTAAAGTAAGTTAAAACTAACCAAAATGAAGCGAATTTTGGCGGCTAACGAAAACTAACCAGAAACATTATATTTGACTATAACGTATCGGAGCCGTTTCAAATGAATACTTGGTTTCTTGACAGATTGCATAACGACACGGAAAATGTTAGTGATCGTCACTACACGGTTTATGCATAACTAATTATAACGTAACGGAACCCGCTCAAATAAGTAAAATAAATTGAGTGAAAATAACCGAAAGTTGATTGGGCGACTAACCAAAACTACCCAAAAATTGATTAGACGACTAACCCGAACTAACCAAATCTATAATAAATTATTATAACGTATCGAAACCGACTGAAATGACTAAAATAAGTAGAGACGGAGTGAAACCAATCGGAAGTTGATTAGACGACTAACCAAAACTAACCAAATTTATTAAACTTAATTATAACGTGTCGGAACCAACTCAAATGACTAAAATAAGTTGAGACTAAGTGAAACTAACCGAAAGTTGATTAGACGACTGACCAAAACTAACCAAATCTATTAAAATTGATTATAACGTATCAGAACCAGCTCAAATAAGTAAAATAAGTTGAGACTAAGTGAAACTAACCGAAACTTGAATAGACTACTAACCAGAACTAACCAAATCTAATAAAATTTATTGTAACGTAGCGGAACCGACTCAAATAACTAAAATAAGTTGATATTAAGTGAAACTAACCGAAAGTTGATTAGACAACTAACCAAAACGAACCAAACCCATTAAAACTGATTATAACGTATGGGAGCCAGCTCAAATAAGTAAAATAAGTTGATATTAAGTGAATCTAACCAAAAGTTGATTAGCCGACTAACCAAAACTAACCAAATCTATTAAAATTGATTATAACGTATCGGAACTAGCTCAAATAAGTAAAATAAGTTGAGACTAAGTGAAACTAAATGAAAATTTATTCAGCAATTAACCAAAAATATCCAAATTTATTAAAATTGATTATAACGTATCGTAACCGGTTCCAATGACTAAAATAAGTTGATATTAAGTGAAGCTAACCCAAATTTGAATTGATGACTAACCAAAACTAACCCAACCTATCAAAATTGTTTATAACGTATCGGAAACGGTTCAAATGACTAGATATAGCACGACGTCTCAAAAGAGGTCAATCTACAGTCTCGAATATTTTAAAAAGATATCAAGAGACTGGAAATTTCGTACGAAGAACCGGTCAAGGTCGCAAGAGGTGTACTACAGCTATTGATGACCGGTTCTTGATACTCAATTCTATATGAAATCGCACATTGACATCGACGCATCTCAAAAATGAGCTACTAAACGTAAGAGGCGAAGGTTAAGAGAAGCAGGTTTAAAGCCAAGGCGGCCTGCCAAAAATCCACGTCTGCTGCAAAATCACAAAACTCGTCGATTAGAATTTGCCAGAACACATATTCAGTAGAATATTGAAAATTGGAGAAATGTTCTCTTAGCGGATGAGACTAGAGTTCAATTATGGGAGCCAGATGGACGAAACCATGTCTACAGAAAAACTGGGAAACGGTACGCCAGTTGCAATCTCATAGAGACCGTTAGTTTTGGAGGTGGCGGTATAATGCTTTGGGAAAGTATTAGTTGGGAGGGACGTACTGAACTTGTGGAAGTGATTGGGCGAATGACTAGTGACTTGTACATCGAAAACATCCTACAAGATCATGTTTTGCCCTATGTCGGCCATGTTGGATACGAATGATTCGTATTAATGCACGACAATGCTCGACCGCATGCAGCTGGCATAGTGCATAATTACCTCGATGTGGTCCATTCAAAGATTAGATTGGCCACAATATAGCCCGGACTTAAATCCGATAGAACATATGTGGGATCAGCTTAAACGCCACATACGACGAAGAAATCCCGTTCCAAGTACAATAGAACGGCTTCGTTTTGCTGCACAATATGAATGGAACGCGATTCCTCAAGAATATATCCAAACTCTACTTAGTAGCATGCCGAGAAGGATGCAAGCAGTAATTAGAGCTCGAGGGGCGCATACTCGTTACTAACTATGCTCTCATTTTAATCAAAACGTATAGCATTTGCCATCCATATAGCATTTAAGTTTGAAGTAGATATCATTAATTTTCATAACATTTAGTATTATTTTTTTTCACCCATTTTCTTCTCATACAAACTTGAGATTGTTCTTTGAAAACCTTTAAAATAAACTGTTTTTCATAGTACATAGTGTTTAAATGACTGGATTCATCAGAATTTATTTTTACAAAAAAAAAATATATGAAAATTTTAAAATATTCGATAATTTTGTCTATGAGTGTATTAAAATTGATTATAACGTATCGGAACCGGCTCAAATAAATAAAAAAGTTGAGACTAAGTGAAACTAACCGAAAATTGATTAGACGACTAACCAAATCTATTAAAATTGAATATAACGTATTGGAACCGACTCAAAAAAAGTTGATACTAAGTGAAACTAACCGCGTTAGACCGGGGATTGAAAGACGAATCGAATGCAGTTTTTACAATCACCACTAATGTTATAAATTGTAAAAACGATTGGAACTTAAAGTAATGTGCATTTATGTGGTAGGGGTAAACTAAACTTACGTAATCTGCTAAAAGTCATTTTTTACATTACATTGTGTTAAGGGTGGGTAGGATGACTTTTAGTTTCTCACCACAGACTAGTCGTGTCTCATATCGTTAGATCGAGGAATGTCAGACAAATCGAATGTAAATGGTCTTTTGCTTTTTCAATGACACTTATAACGTTATAAATTGTAAAAAAGAACGAAACCTCAAGTAATATACATTTATTTGGTATATTTTGGTAAAGTAAACTTACGTAATCTAACATGATCTCACCCAAACTTCTATCAACTATTATATTTCCACACAATAATGAGTTTTTTCAGATCTCAAATTTAGTAACCGTCGTATTCTGCTTCGGCATTTTCAATGTCTACCTCGGTTGCATCATTGTGAAGGGCTGTGAATTTTTTATTAAATGTTTCACACCCTTATTCTACACACATTTACTCCGTCGCGTGGCTTCTAAATGTTTTTTTTTAATCCAGCAACAAATTTTTAAACCCAAGTTAGATTGCGTTAGTGTTTAGCAGTGAAACTCGAAAAGTACGATTAGATGTAGATAAGAGGCGTACAAGACTGTGGTGATATACCACATGCCGGTTTACCTCAGTTCCATTTCCAAAATTTTAAATGCAGTGTTGATAGTTCAATATAAAGATTTTAAATCTGTTCTGTTATTGTAGTGGTGCGTCAGTTGTGGTCCTTCAAGCAATAAATAAATACAAGGCCACTGCTTGGTAGCATAATGATTATATCATACCCTTCTTGTGTTGGGGCGAAAGATAATGTTTACTCCAAACGTCATATAAAATTTTAAATAAAAACATTTATTTTTGGCACATAATTAATTTTCGAAATTAAAGATGCTCTTTTGATGCACTTTTGAATACACCATAATAATTTTCACAGTTTACTATTACTACTTCTACTATTACAACTTCTACTACTGCTACTACTACAGAGTTAATTTAATCCAATAAAAAAAGTAAATCACTCATTTTGTTCCGCGTCTTTCTGTCTACTGGGTGTTATTGATGTTACTTTGGATGTTCTATAAAACACTAATTTATTTAAGGATATTCAATTTAATTGACATAAAGCTCTGAGTAGCTTCAAGTACTACAGCAAAGGATTTTCTACTCTGATGTAGATAAAAATCAACTCCTCCATATCTTTCGTTCCCCAGTATTGCCTCACAAAATAATAATCCCTAAGACTGATAATATCCTAAGCATGCTTGGATGTCTCGTAGATTTGTCAATTTAAATAAATAAAAAAGTGTCACATGACCCCCAAAGCATTTAAGAAGATCAAAATGGCACCCAGTCGTATTAAATTAATTAGTAAATTTATCCCCCCTGCGACCGAATTTATTTTATTAGCATTAGCCGTTAATGATCTGACACTTGTATCTCCTATTAACCTATCATGATTGATAAAAATGTATATTAAAAAAAACACTAACCTAAATACATACAAAAGCAAATAGTTAAAATACCGTTCTTAAATATAAAGAAAACGAAAATAAATGGTTACATATGATAGTCCACACCTGTAGACATTATAAAAATAGGAAACAATAGTGAATTTTAAAATTATTCGGAGAATAAGTATACTTTATGTTTGTTGACAGCTCTTACCGCTGATTTAAAACGGGTTCCTAAAATACAAAATATATAAAAGGAGATTCCAATGTATGAATAATTTTATGATGCTAGACATATCAGTAGTATGTTATTAAAATAATTCTTTGTTGCTTCGATAATATGTTCCATTGTCAAAACTATATAATTTAACTGCCATTAAAATTTAATTTAATTGACACTAATATGAAAATAGTTTAACAGCGATGTTACATATATCAAAATTTTAGTTTCTATCTAGATTTTATTATCCGAATAAAATTTTCAGAGTAGTTGAAAATGGCAAGGATTCGTTAAATTCATTCTATCTTATACCTAAGTATAGTGAGTCCCAAATTGGACGTGCGTATATTGGGAATAGGGGTTTCAATCTCGTACTCTGGGAATCGCGAAAGAAAGACCCGGAATCGAAAGACAAGGTTTCAAAAATCTCGAGATATTTCGTTTCGCAGAAGTCTGGGTGGCAACGCAATCAGAAAAATTAAATGTTAAAATATCAAATTAATTGTTATTTTTGTATTTGAATATACATGTATTTTAATAAACAATAATTTACCAAAAAATTTAGCCATAGCCGCGAGGGTTAACAACATTGCATTGGCTGACAGTGTGGCAGTGTGACAATGCAAGATTTTTGGACCATAAGTAGACAAAATTCAAGAGATGATTCCTAAACCTGGTTCTAGACGAAATGTTTAATTAAAACTTTTTAACCACCAGGATCGTAATAATAAAGGAAACAACACCCCGCAGACTGTCCTTATCTCGGAAGCTACTTGAGGAGTGACGACTCCACGGGTCTTAATTAGTAGGGTAAAAATGCTAAATCTCCTGCGTTAAAGGGAACACCAATGAAAACGAGAAGCCTTGGGAAACTGCAGCTGCTTGTTGAGAGGAGCAGCATGCGAGACATTGGCGACATAACATTGAACAGGCAAGCTTCTGTCAATAAACCAGCCGAATCTACTTCCGAGAACATAACCTTTATATAGATATTGTTGGTGATGGATGATGCTTTTTAGAGCCGTGAGCTTATACTTATACAGCCACCAAAACCACCAGAAACAAGCAAAAGAGGACTCACTGAAATACACAAGTCAAAAGTAGCTAGAGCTTCCGGACCATGCGATAATCGAAGACAATAAAACGCGGAACATCGAAATTTGCCATTCGATATGAACAAAGTAACTACGCATTATGGAACAAGTCTTGAGGTAACAATACTAGGGATAATTAGTACACTGCTTTTAGATGCTTCAAAATAATTTAATAAGATATTTTTCTCTACATATCTTTCGGCTTGATGAGGCCTCTATCAAGAGTAGTTGTATACTAAAATCTAAATTGTTATACCCTACTAAACCGCCTTATTTTTATTACACTGTCAATCACGCAGGTGTTAAAAGAGCAGGTCAGTTGGTCATTCGTATTTAAAACGTCTGTTTTTTGTGACTTTTGGATTTCTAAGTACTCCAAAAGGTTCAGCCTTTTGCTTTTTGTGTCGGTGTGTAGAAGTTTGACATTATTCATATCTATAAAATGGTTATTTTCTATACGATGTTTTGCGAAGCCAGAGTTTCATTAGTCCTAATATTTAAGTTTCGACCAGTTTGTCCTACGTATACAGATTCACAGTTCACACAATTTATTTTGTAAACACCAGATTTAAATTGTTTGTCATCAAGCCGAAACATATGTAGAGAAAAACACATTATTAAATTATTTTGAAGCATCTAAGAGCAGTATACTAATAATTATCTCTAGTATTATTATTCAACGATGTTTCACAAGGATCCTACCGCAGAAACTATTTAGTGTATTAAGTCTTGAGATACTGGTTCTCTCTGAAATCCATAACCACAAGTTTTATGTCTATACTATAAACAACGAAGAGCGGTGATAAAAAATATCTCTCAATCATCAATAATAAATAGAAGAAAACATACCCAGACATTTTACCTACTACTGTTTGGCAATCCTGAAGCGGGACATTTTTAAACTACTCACACGATAAGTGAAGCATATATGAAGATCGGAATCTAGTCGAATAGAGCGTTGTTCTAACGATTAATTTTTTTCTGCATTCTTGTGTTCGTATCCTATCAGAATCTAGTCGAAAATCTAGTCGAATATAGCATTTTCTCTGCGAATCCCGTTCTCTATGTTTAGATATCGATAAACGGACTTTTTCTAAGCGCTGTCGCTTATTATCATCGCTTTCATTATCAATTTTCTCCTGTTACTTCAATCTTGCCTTCTCTAAACGCCTTTTTCTTTGTGTAGTTGTTTCTTTTCTTTTTATTTTTTTCATGTTGTTCCCACGAGTACAGGACAAAGAACCGTCCATCCTCTCAGAGGTCCGTTGTAGAGGGATAATCTAATAAGTTGTTTCGCATGGCCCTCCGCTCGCTACGGGACGCAACCCAACAAAACTAAGCCAAGGCATACCCAAAATCAAGAAAACAAAACCTTTTTGTAAACATAACCTTAAATAAAAAGCATTAAAAATATAGCTTGGCACTAACGAAGATCGAACCAGTAACCTTCGCATCACAAACACACTATCTAACCACTGAGTTATCAGACCGTTGAAAGCAATTAAGTGTCCCGCGGAGACATGGGTAATTCTGGCGATATGGCCAACATCGGGTCGCGTCGTGTAATCCCACAGAAAAGTTTAAAACAGACCGCTGTCGGAGGACGCTACTGCTTCGCTCGCGCTGGGGGCGCAACCAAATAAACCTAACCCAATGCATGGCCAAAGTCAAGAAAACGAAAACATTTGCATTTTTAACATTTGGGCTACAGTTAGTTGCAAGTCTTTGAATGGGATTTCTTACCTTTGACGAGGTACTCCCTTCTCTCGTCAAATGATTTCTACTAATAAAAACGTCAAAAAATGGGAAGATTGCCGCGTAACCGCAACTGCTGATCGGAACGACTAGAATACATCAAGGTTTTGCATTAAAAAACCTGCAAAATAGAAAAAAATAGTAGCCAATACGTTTTGATGTCGTTTTATTCTTTTAACTTTCAACAATTTGACATTGGTAGTTCCAGTTCGTAAATAAATTCGTATCATGGGCTTTGGCATATTGTTAAAATTGACATAAAATTAATAAAATAGTATTTTTTCTACGAGCGTGCGCAAAGTGGCCACTTTGCGCACGCTAGTCAGTGCGCGAAGTAGTACTTTCCCGCACGCTATGCGGGAAAGTGTGCGGGGAAGTAAAATTCTCTAAAATCACTAGAGACAAGAACATGTTCATATACCTTTAGAAACTTTACACTTTTGGACTTTTTATGCAATATAAGAAACCGTTTTAAGTCATAATTATACTCTTTTCCCTAAAAATTTCCGTAATTCGCGATATTGTTAACTTAAACCAAAAACCATATATTTTGCAATTCTCGGTATAGTAGTAAAAAATTATGTCAAGCAACAATACTTATAATTGTCAGATTGACAGATTTTAAACAAATCTAGGTGTAAAACGAAGTATCCCAAAAAACAGGCTCTTTTCTCTCAAAGCTTCCGTAATTCGCGATATTACAACTTAAACCAAAAACCATATCTTTTTAAGTCATGTCAGGTCAACAATAATATTCATGTAAAGCAACAGTAGGTATAATTGACAGATACTTTTTCTTTTATTTAAATATGGGTCATTATTATTCTGTGCTTGTTTGGACTGCGCTCGTAGAAAAAATATTGCTCCTAACACTTGCGCAAAGTGACTCTTCCGCACTCGACTGATTGACCGAACTCCGCTTCGCGTCATTCGGTCAACATCAGTCGCGTGCGGAAAAGTATCACTTTGCGCACTTGTTAGGAAAATAACTATTTCCTAACAAGTGTGGAAAACACATTTTTCCACAAGCGTTAGGAACAATTCTGTTTCTACAAGCGTGTGGAAATAACCTGAGTTCAATAGTTCTACTTACTCTTCATTTAAAATGTTACATTTATTAATTGCTTATATGGTAATTTGTGATAAAAGTACAATTAGTTGCACTGACCAAGTTGATAGTAGCTGCTAACTGGTTGTTTCTGTTCGGCATCATATTGACCCTATTTGGCGTTATAATAATTTCTTCAGATTCGATTGTTTGGATGTCGGTTCCTGGAACTGCCTCTATCGAGGTTTCTTCATACATGTTTTTTGTGACAGAGGTATAAACTATAAGCTTGACGAAAATACTCGGACTCAAATTGAATTTTAACATTAATATTAGTTTGACGTCGTCATTTTTAACAATCCACAAAAATAACATTACTAGATACATAGGTAGTAGTTATATAGGTAAGTATTATAAGGTAATTAATTAAATAAATTATTGAAAATGATTATAATAGGTGTTGAATATTTTCAGCCCTAGTGCTGAAAATATTTTCCGCACTAGTGCAGAAAATTGAATTTTCCACACTAAAATCAGTGTTGAAAATAAAATTTTCCACACGATTGTAGAAAAAATTATTTTCATTTCATTCAAACGAAGTTCTCAGGAAATTATTTATTCTACATGGAGAATGTGGTCAGATCGTAGGCAGAACTTGCAGAAAATTTAACCAAATGCATCGGAAACATAAGGACGTAAATTAAAGGTATGTACCTAAGACTACTTACTTAAAAAGACAAAGTCTGTCATTCAAAATTTTCTAGAAATCTGCATCGTAAACCACAGACTGTGACGTGCGTATTTATCAATGAAACTGTGGTACAGAAAGTGGCTAGTGGGTAAACAAACATAGGCGCAGCATTTTTATTTTTCCTAATATTTTTTCTTTCACCAAAATTCAATCGATTACGCAAAAACTAAATATGGGAATTTGTGGGTCGTTTATAGAGTTCGATTCTTAAATTAAATCTTGCATATCGGGAAATTTGAGAACGACAATTTTCAAATTTGGAAACGAATTTTTTAGCACATAATATAAATTTGATTGTCTGGAGTAGGAATGCTATTTAAATCTATTGAAAAGTCTTTATTAATATTTTAGAGGGATATTACAAAAGATTAAAAGTCAATAAAGTTCCATCAACATACCTCCAATTTTTTTGTTCAGACTGATTGGGTATCAAAACTGGTAGGCATGAAAAAAAGGTAGCGACAATTTCTAACACCAAAACTCTGGCACGCGCAGCCACAGAATTGACGTATGGAACGTATGGAAACCGGTTTAAATGACTAAAATAAATTGGAACTAACTGAAAGTAACCGAAAGTTGTTTGAATGACTGACCAAAAGTAACAAAAAACACCAAAACGGGCTAAAACGTATAGGAACAGATTAAAAATATGGAAGTAAGTTAAAACTAACCTAAATAAACTGAATTTTGGCGACTAACCAACACTAACCAAAAACATTAAAATTGGTCATAATTAAGGTATCGGAACCGGCTCAAATGATTAAAATAAGTTGGAACTAACTCAAAGCAACCGAAAGTTGATTGAATGACTATAACTAAAACTAACTAAAAGAAGCCAAACGGGCTAAAACGTATCAGAACACATTAAAAATGTTAGAGTAAATTAAAACTAACCCCAATTAACCGAATTTGCCTATTAACCAGAAGTAACCAAAAACGTTAAAATTGCTTGAAATATATTATAACCAACTGATATTTCTCGAATGTTGATTGAACGACTAATCCAAAGCTAACCAAAAGCACCAAAAAGAGCTAAAACGTATCGAAACATTAAAAATATTAAATTAAGTTGAAACTAACCCAAAATATCCGAATATTGGCGACTAGCTAAAATGAAACAAATACATTTAAATTGGTTATAATAACGTACCGGAATCGGTTCTTAAATAAATTGGAATGACTAACTAAAAGTAACTAAAACACCAAAAAAGGGCTAAAACGTATTTTGGCGACTAAGTAAAGGTAACCAAAAACTTTTAAACTCGCATTTAAATTGGTTATAATAACGTATCGGCACTAGTTCAAATTACTAAAAAAATTGGAACTAACTGAAAGTAATCGAAATTTGATTAAATGACTAACCAAAACTAAACAAAAGTGAATAAATGCACCAAACGGGCTAAAAGATATCAGAACAGATTAAAAATGTTAAAGTAAGTTAAAACTAACCCAAATTAACCCAATTTTGGCTACTAACCAAAACTAACCAAAAACATTAAAATTGCATATAAGGTACCGGAACGAACCGGTTTAAATGACTAATATATATTAAAACTAACTGAACTCTACCGGTGGTTGATTCAACTAATTAAAAGTAACCAAAAGCACCAAGAAGGGCCAAAACGTATCGGAACATTAAAAATATTAAAGTACCTCGAAACTAACCCAAATTAATCGAATTTTGGCGACTAACTAAAATTAGTCAAAAACATTTAAATTGGTGATAACGTACCGGAACCAGTTCAAATGACTAAAATAAATTGGAACTAACTGAAAGTAACCGAAAGTTGACTAACCAAAAGTCTTAAATTTTATTATAACGTATTGGAGTCGGTTCAAATGGCTAAAATAAATTTGAACTAACTGAAACTAACCGAAAGTTGTTTGAACAACTAACCGAAAATGACTAAAAATAACCAAATGCACCAAAAACGGGTTAAAACGAATCGGAACAAGTTAAAAATATTAAGTACAGTAATGTTATAGCTAATTATATATTATAGTTATTTTCCTAACAAGTGCGCAAAGTGATACTTTTCCGCACGCTAAAGCAGTTAGACGAATGACGCGAAGCGAAGTTCGGATATGCTTTAAGTGCGGGAAAGACACTTTGCGCAAGTGTTAGGAACAATGCTTTTTCTACGAGTACACTAGAAAAGTAGAAATCTTATTATTGTATGCAGAAAGCATGAAAATATTGAAAAATCGAGTATGAACACGGCAATTATGCGAAACAACATGAGTGCGCAAAGAGTTTCCGTGCGCAAAGTTGAATTTTGCTCACGCAAATGAGTGCGTAAAGTAGGTACTTTGCGCACGCGAGTAGAAAAATATATTTTCCTATCTACAAGTGGAGGGTATTTTTTTAGGTCTTCATATCTGCACTTTTCTTTATTTATTTATTTTTAATTATGATAATCTTTAATATTAATCTTAAAAATGCATTTCTTTAATTAAAAATATTATAAACACTCGTAAATATACAAAAAATATTTACTTTTTTAAACTCTGCTTTTAAAAACTATTTCAATTATAACACAAATCACATTTTTGCTTTTTTTATTCATCATTTTCAATGTTCCCCCGGTTGCATCTTTGCGAAGGACTATGGATTTTTATTAATTAAAAATTAAAGATATTTTTTTTTTTTTTTTTT
>MU190441.1:25912-42947 GCA_016904865.1 Pissodes strobi
ATTGGCAGTGGCACACACACTAAAGGTAGATCCTATGGCGCTCGACGAGCGGTGTGTGTGCGAAGATGTTGATTGACACGGTTCTTGAATATTTGTAGGTTGTAATTAGTGGGAAACAGATGTCCTGGAAGTGAGTTCCACAGTGATGCAGTGCGCCAGACAAAGGAGTTCTGGTAAAGCGATGTTCTAGGTGTTTCTAGTTGTACGACGAACTGGTGCGCTCCTGCCGTCTGTCGGGACTGCCTGACAGGAGTTGCCAGGGGCGGGATTATGTGGGCCAAATCCTGGGAACATCTGCCGTGAAAGTATCTGTAAAACAGAGACATCTCGGCCACATGTCTGCGATGTTCCAGACTATCCAGATTCCGGGTCAACTCCGGAACGCCGACGAGACGCACAGCCCTCTTCTGAATGGAATCCAGCAGCTTTAGGGTATGCTTTGGTGCGGCACCCCAGATATGTGAGCAATATTCTAAGCACGGCCTTATTTGCGCTTTGTACAGAAAGAGCAACTGCTGCGGTGTATAGAGTTTTTTGTTGCGAAATAGCGCACCAAACTTCTGGGAGGCTGATTTTGCGATGTTAGCAACATGGTCATGCCATGACATATTGCTGTTGACCGAGACACCCAGCAGCCCGATTGACGAGGATGAAGGAATGGTCGATCCTGCCATAATGATGTCAGGGCCCGCTGTATTGGCCCTCTTAGTAAACGTTGCTGCTTGGGTCTTTGCTGCATTGAATTGCAATAGACCATAATACAAAATCAAATCGTTCATATAGGATAGTATATGCATACTTTTATCGTAATATATGTAAAATTGCTGTTTTTAGCATTCTAATGGCGTTAAAAATGTTCCAATAATTAAATGGAGTAGGACTAGTGATTTCGCTATTGAAAAATCAAAATAATAATCACAGCAATAAAAAAACTCAAAAGAACAAAAGAAAGCAAAGATAGGGATTAAGAAAATACGGAGCAAAAATATTTTGGAACATTTTTGACAAGTTTTTAAGTCATAAAATTTCATTTTAAGTATACGACGCTTATGTAAACAATCTAGTTGAATAACTAGTAAGTATACAAAAGTGTATTCATTTCTAAATAACACAGCTTTTGTAAGCAAACCTTGTTTTCTGAGAAGATTCAAGCTTTTTAAGTTTCATAATGTATCCTGATTTTAAAATAATCTGTTAACACTAATTTTATTAATTCGGTTCCATGGCAATTTAACGGGACATCTTCATATATATTGGTCCTCAAACCAGTCCAGAAAAAGTAGATGGCAAGGTTTTAAAAGTATTTATAATCCAATATACCATTCAGTTTTCAGAAGTGTGTTTATAATGCGCGCACAAGCGACTGGGCTGGACTCGTCAGGCGGTAGGACTCGTTAGGCGGTGGGACTCGTGTAGACAAAAATCTCAATTATGCTAGATTAGTTTCATTTTTGATTTGCAGATATAATAAACTTGTAAAGCGTTATTAGAAGCTAATTGTCATCTACTTATACTTGAACTAGAAACGCATGCATTATTTTATTGCTTTGTATGGTCCCCGAGGGACGTCAATGAAATGACATTTAATACTCACCGATGAGACAAAGGTATTGGAAAATTCCGACTTGTTTTCTTGCAAACTCTACAATGATGAACCATGATAAAGTATTAAACACTGATTTGCCTCAAAAAATCTTACAAAGCACTAAAGAACCCTACCCGATAGTAATAGATTTAAAATATGCCGTTTTACTACGATTTCTATGCTATGCTGTTCTTCGGCCGAAAGCGGTCGAAAGTAGACGAGACGTAGCCGAAGTAGAGGAGGCAGCCACGCGACATTGCCACTTTTATTTATAGAAATTCCTCGCATGCTTGATGACAATATTTAAAATTCTAAAGTAGGTAATTACGTATGTTTTTTTTGTGAACTAACGTAGATTTAAATTAGGTATTTATAGAATAACAAATGTAACATGGTTCAATAAATTTTAAATAGTAAGTGGTATTTACAAACAAAATATACCTACTTGAAAGTTAAATTCACTGATTAATAAGGAAATATGGCAAACATGCTTTTGTACCACAGTGTGTGTTAGAATGCGATTTAATTTGTGGTACATACAAAAAGTAAATAAATGTATCTTTATTATTTTATTTTATCTAATGTTAGGAACAATTCTGTTTCTACAAGCGTGTGGAAATAACCTGAGTTCAATAGTTCTACTTACTCTTCATTTAAAATGTTACATTTATTAATTGCTTATATGGTAATTTGTGATAAATATACAATTAGTTGCACTGACCAAGTTGATAGTAGCTGCTAACTGGTTGTTTCTGTTCGGCATCATATTGACCCTATTTGGCGTTATAGTAATTTCTTCAGATTCGATTGTTTGGATGTCGGTTCCTGGACCTCCCTCTATCGAGGTTTGACAAAAATACTCGGACTCAAATTGAATTTTAACACTAATATTAGTTTGACGTCGTCATTTTTGACAATCCACAAAAATAACATTACTAGATACATAGGTAGTAACTATATAGGTAAGTATTATAAGGTAATTAATTAAATAAATTATTGAAAATGATTATAATAAATGTTGAATATTTTCAGCACTAGTGCTGAAAATATTTTCCGCACTAGTGCGGAAAATTGAATTTTACACACTAAAATCAGTGTTGAAAATAAAATTTTCCACACGATTGTAGAAAAAATTATTTTCATTTCATTCAAACGAAGTTCTCAGGAAATTATTTATTCTACATGGAGAATGTGGTCAGATCGTAGGCAGAACTTGCAGAAAATTTAACTAAATGCATCGGAAACATAAGGACGTAAATTAAAGGTATGTACCTATACAAACAAATATTACAAACTACTTAAATTATGTTCGATTTCGTTTAAAATTTGTATATGGGGGTTTTTGGGGCCAAGGAATATGAATTTTTTATCAGATTTTGAAAATTTAAAATGGCGGATTCAACATGGCCGATTTTGGGTTAAATGTTAAATGTTGCACATCAATTTTAGCTGACTTCTATATACATATCCAATTGGCTTTAAATTTGGTATGCGTTTGTAGTTCAAATGAAAATATAAAATTATAGTGTTGCTTACATCCCCCATTTCTCTTCAAGGCTAGTGGTGGGGGCTCAACTTAAAGTATGTCCGATTTCGTTTAAAATTGATATATAGAGTTTTTTTGAGACGAGGATTACGAATTTCTTATCAGATTTTGAAAATTTAAAATGACGCATTCGAAATGGCCGATTTAAAGATATGTGTCTGTCTGTCTGTCCGTAATCAAATCTTGGAAGCTGAATTAGAACTACTTCTAAATATCCGATTTATTTCAGATTATCCTTCAACAACGGACCTCTGGGAGGATGGGCGGTTCTTTGTCCTGTACTCGTGGGAACAACATGAATAAAAAAAAAGAAACAACTACACAAAGAAAAGGGCGTTTAGAGAAGGCAAGATTGAAGCAACAGGAGGAAATTGATAATGAAAGCGATAATAATAAGCGACAACGCTTAGAAAAAGTTCGTTTATCGGTATCTAAACGTAGAGAACGGGAATCGCAGAAAAAACGCTCTATTCTACTAGATTCTGATAGGATACGAACACAAGAATGCAGAAAAAATGAACCGTTAGAACAGCGCTCTATCAAGCAACATACGGATAGGATCAAAACTCAATTGAGTCGAAGAAATGAATCACCAGAACAACACTCAGCTAGACTCGAAAGAAAGATAGTCATCACACGAACAAAAAGGAACATCCAACGCGGCAGTGCCGAGTATTTTGAGAATTCAATCAATACATTCTGTGATAAAATTTGTAATATTTGCACAAAAAGATGTTACCATCATCAAGTTACTAAATACATAGTTACTGAAACATCTCCAGCTTACCTTCCACGAGAATTACGTGAAAATAGAGAAGAATTGATATTGTGTTACAGATGTAAGAATCATGTGAGTAGAAATAACACGTTAATGATGCCTCCTAAAGCATATTGGAATGGTTTGGAACCTGGAGCGTTTCCTGATGTTATACTACGTTTGTCACAAACGAAAAGCGTCTTCTTTCTAGAATAATACCATTTTAAAAAATTATTAAGCTTGATGGTCTATTTGAATAATACGGATTTCGAGGCCAGGCAGTACTCTTCGCGCAAGATATTTTTGAAGTAATCTAAAAGCTGCCATTAATGTTGCCTCGATTTGTAGATAGCTGTGGAATAGTGGTCGTTACGGAGCACCTGGAAAATATAAATATCACTCGTGAGTTTTCTGTGTCCCGTGATAATGTGTTCGACGCCTTACGGTCATTGGTGGTTAATAATCCGTTATATAAAGATATGATTATAGATAATGCCGCAAACTTATGCACAGATGATTTGATTTTTTTAACTGAGAAAGATCCTATTGCATAGCAAACACTTATTGAACCTGTCGTCTACAGAAACCATCGAGATTTTGTACGAATCAGTGACGTTTCACGTATCTTGCGAGCTTCATAGCACCAAGCAAATGCCAACGGTTTCATATCAGGATTTGCTGGCGCGCAATGTTGTGCTATGGCAATGAGTAATATCATAAGGGCATCCATAACTCCACCTCAGCCATGGAATAAAAATATCTTTAATCAAAACATGATTGAAGATGATTCATTGTATTCTACACTACGAATACTAATTGTTGAAAATTGTGAAGGAATCCAAATTGAAGCAGATGGCTATTTAGAAAAAAATAAAACTAACGGAGAGAGAGAACCTACGACTAATGTAATAAACAAGGCTGACAATTTGTTATTAATTCTGCCCAAAATAGGATTTTGAAAAGTGAATGTTGCTTGTCATAACAAGATGAGTAATGCTGACTAGTCAGCATTACTTAACCCACAATAAGACTTATTTACTAAATTCACAAATGTTTGTTTCTTATGAAAAAATTAATATGATCTAAATATTTTCTTCTTCATAAAAAATGGCTTGTTACATTATGTATGATAGGAGTGAAGTGAACGTGACAATGCCGTCTTGGCCGACTATACAATAATGCATGGGTGAAGGCATGCATCGTGATTATAGTATCGGAATGTATCTATTGTAATTAAGAAGTTCTTGAACTTGTACCATTCTTTGCCCTCACAGTGAATAATAAACCGAACTGTAATTAGATTCAGAATCATTTTAATAATAAAATAATAATACATTACTTCACAATTCAATATTTAAGCCATCGTAAATGTGAAGTTGTCAGAAAAACCCAGGAAAAACCACAAAAGGTTAACCAATTAAATGTGGTGCGAAGAGTGAAGCGGTAAACAGAATATAACAATATTCTATAACAGAGTTTAATTCACAATATGAAAACATAATAATTGTTGTACTAGACGCGCGTTTAGCTATCCATGTTAGCATCACTACGAGATAGTTAAAACAGTTTTAATAATCTCCTGATGGTTAGCTAAACGCGTGTTGAGTGCAAACATTCTGTTTCGGTATTGTGGACAAAACTCTGTTGTAGTGCATTTTTTCGAAGGTTCCAAACACCAACTTAGAATATAACAATGACATTTTTCTTCGTAAATTCCCGAAATGTATACCATAATGCTTGCTATGGTCTCTAATAGTAACATAACCTTGTTGCCTTTGTATGACTTCACGCATAATGAACTTCACGTTACAAAAACTGGGCGAAAAATATAGGGCCGCAGATGGAGATTTTAGTTGGCGCATGCATCATTTTGTAACAATTGTGCAAGATTTTTTTAAGCAAGAATTGATTTAACTTATTAGCAGTTTAGGGTCTGGTCAAGTTAACAACCCAGGGAATTTCGCATTTTTTAAATAAAAAGCTCTCTTGTTATAGAAGAGTTTAAGAGAAAACAATCTGCGGATAACGTATTTTTGAGAGCAAGAAACCCATTCAAAAACTGAAAAATGCAAGCAATTTCCGCAACATTGCAGTGCTAAAATTCTACTGATGGTCCGTGAAGCATCATCCCGTCGTCAGAGAGACTCACGTCTACGTACACCAAATTTTTGATCTTCAGACCTGGGAATTTGGCAGCAGCGCAGTGTTATCGTTCTAATAGTTCACTTCACGCATTGCTCTCCGCTCGCTTCACTCGCTCCGGGGCCACAACCAATCAAAACTAACCCAAACTAACCCAAAGCATGCCCAAAATCAAGAAAAAACAACCTTAAAAAATGTATGAATTAGTACTTACGCATGCGTGAAGACTCAAAATTGGTGTACTTAGACACGAATGTTAGAAAGCTATCCTTTCCGATTTCGAAGGTCGTAGGTACTCGGCGTAGATTAAGATTATTGTTAGGGTCGACATTATCAATTTCTCAAACTACATATTTTGAAATATTACCAATTTCAATTTATTTCAATAAGTATTTTAATGTATGTACCTATAACGTTTTAGGAGATAAAATATGTATAGTAGAATAGCATATGTTGATGTTAAAAAAGAAATTTGAAATTTAATAGCTTTTGGACTTAATTTGTGATTTTTTAAGAAAAAGTGTATGATCCCCCGATTTTTGTGTTCTAATCTGCTCTATTTAAGGTAAGCTTTCAAACAAACCAAAGATAAGTGCAAAATTCGTTGTCATTCAGTTTGTAACGGAATATAAGTTTATTCCGCTCCACTAAATTCAGTTCAATTACGAACGTTTTTCAATGTTTGGGATTTGAGTCGCCAGTGACATCTATTTGTGAATGGGTGTACTTCGTGCAAGTAACTATTTGGAATCACAAGTACTCTATTTTATACCTACAATTTGTGGAGTTGTTTCACTATAGATTACTATATTTTAATAGTGACATCTATTCGTGAATGGGCTTATCTCGTGTGATTGGTAATTGGAGAGCGTAGTACGCTATTTAATACCTAAAATGTATGCATTTATGCATTATAATTTATGTTGGGTCATTTCTTTGGTTTAACGTCGCGTGCACTATAGTAGTAGTCACTTGATATAAAATATCCAATTAAAACATCGAAAATCATAATTTGAGGAATGTCTAGAATTTTGAAAGCGAGGTCGTTTTATCATTGTGGCGAGGCTGACACGGGTGAGTGCTGGTTTTTAATCCTGAAATATTTTATTCATCTTGCAATATAGTTCACTAATTTTTTCATTTTTAAATGCATAATTAATAATTGTTTCTGATTCGCTTAATCGTATTTGGCTAAAGCAAGAATTTAGCATTTTTATATTACGCTTTCAATTAACTTACAGCTTCAATAATCTTAATTTTTGTACTGACCGTTGGGTTTAGATACCGATTTATTGGTGGATAATTGCGTCTCTCATTAGTCAAATTCATGTAATTTGAATGTGGTTTAGTCCAAATTTACAGAGAACGTAATTATTTCATCGCTTAGCGGTCAGGCACATTATTTTACGCATTTCCATCCAAATTGAACAGTATTATTTGGGGAATTCTTGGAGTAAGTTCTACATATACCTGTAAAGGTAGTAAATTGAATTTTCCCTCATAGTATTGCTGGGTAAATATTTTTTCTTTTCAGGCTTATTTCATTAAAATTTCAGTTTATTTGTAACATCAAGCTTATAAGTATTAGCACTTGCCCTGTCGCGACTCAACACTGATGAATCCACCGTAATTTGCATTTATGAGAGGTTAATTTCACATGTGCAAATTTATCTGGTTTCTTTCTTATCTTTTATCTAAATTTCTATCTCAATGCGAGGCGTAATTACGCTCAATTATCGTTTATGTGCCAAGAGCCATATAAAAAAGTAATAGAAATTACTTATTTGGAGCTATAAGACTCGATTATAAAGAGGTTGTATCTCTATAGTTCTATTTATTATTAAGTTCAAGTTATCTTTTATTTATATTTGCCTAGAGTCACTAATTGGAAAGCAATTCCATAATTTTCTTTTGAATTTAATTTCTTTTAAATTTCATATTGTAAGTAAAGAAAATTATATCTTGAGTAACAGTAGTTATTTATAATTTTTGCTCAACTTAAAATTGTATTTTAAGTTTCTGATTATACCTGCTTTAACCAGTAAATTTTTAAATTGTTGATTGCTTCCTCCTATGTAACAGTCTAACTGAGGGCCACACGATATTTCCCTGAACATTAGTTAATTAGCAGTATATGTTGGTCTAAGACTTGTCTATTTCCTTCATGTTACGACTGATTGAAGACGTCGACGACAGCTGTACCATGCAAATTGGTGGGAATCGTCACATGGATTACCAAGTCTTGGATAATAATAACTCAGTTGAACTTAGGAACAGGCAGAAGCGGTTCCAGGGGAGGTCCCAACACGATCGCATGGTTACAGAATAATTGAACGAAGTTAAGTATCAGTCAGTCAGAAGATAAGTCGATTGTAAAGACCAACTATCTGTTGTTATTATTTTTTTTGATCTTTTACATTAATTTTAATTCTCATTGCTAGTCAATTTATTCAAAAATTATATTTCAAATAATTCAATTATATTCGTAATTTAATGATATTGATAATCCTCATTTTACATGATACCATTACTCATATTTGTAAATTAATTGCAAAATTAATATATTGTTGTTTGAATTCCTTTGTTTATTTTATCGCAAGATTCTGACATTGTTATCTTTATAGTTATTGATATCTAAGTATTCATATTCAGTTCGCATCGTTTCTAGGAACTCTGGCGCCCAAAATATAAATATTGTTAATAAGAGAACATCGAACAACGCCCGAAGGGAAATTAAAACCAAATCTCATGCATACAAAATGGCACACAGTGCCATACTTAATTAAATAAATTAACTATCATGACAAAATGGCGACTGCGCTAGATTTAGTTACAAGTTTTTCTTCGCTAGTCGATTTTATTGATGTAGTAAAAATATGGTATATCGACGTATTTATGGATCAAAAAAAGAATAGAATAGAGCTGACCTATTAATTTATTAACATTGTCTATTTTACTATTTTTTTATTTATTAAAAATATCCATACTTCGTTAGAAATGCTTCGAAACGCTGCTGCAAGATTACTAAAAACAAGAAAATAAATATATATGATTGCACATTATATAACTGTGTTATACTATTGCAAAAATAATAACTAAAACTCGTTGTGCTCTGGTGTGCAGATTTGCTAGCTATCTATTATTGAAGTTAATAAAATAATTTACAAATACATTTCCTTCTAATAAATGTTTTGTTCCTAATAAAAGCGGAAAGTTTGACCCGGAGAAATCCAGGCTTAATTCAAAACCTGGAGATCGCTACCGAGACGCGAAGACTCCTGGTGAAAACCCGAGAGGTGGCAACGCTCCCCGTTTATTGATGTTCATGAGCTTATCCTCAGGAACACATTATGCTCTGAGACATTTCTGACATTTTTCCGGTTTATTTCAAGGATGTTTTAAATACTTTTAACATTTTTTCCTTCACCTTAACTACACCCCTGGACAAAAAATACCGAACAAAAAAATTTGTGTTCAAGTTCAATCTTAAATAACCTTTTAAGCTTGCCTTTCACTTTGATACCTTGAGTTGTAGGCGCTCTTATCTTGATCATTTTCTAATATTGAGTTTGCAAAAATTTCTAATGAATTTGGTGTGATAGTTAATGGAAGGGTTTCATGACATAATTCTTTCTTATTGCGTTCAATTTTTAAGCCTCATCTTTTCATATAGTTGTGTTGTGTGATTACCATCTAATATGGGCATTAGGAAAACCCCATTTTCGCCTCCTGCAATCAATATGATAAGACGCGATTCCTTTAGTAGGGTCGGATAGCATAAAAATATTTCAGTGTTGGCGGCGATCATGCTCTTTTTGGATATAATTTCTGCATATATCAAAGATTAAAAATCGCCCCAGACCCCGAAATTTCGGATTTCTCACCACTAGTAGTGACGTCATCAAACTAAGGGTCAAAAAAACTTACTTAATATTTTTAATAAAATTCTTAAATCTTCTTGCTAAATGCACAAAGCGAATGGACTGATATTCTAACAAATCCTGGTGTTGCTAGTATTGTCGTAGGTGAGGCGTGCTTAACGGCCTCCCATATTAAAAGAGTTAGATATGCTCATGAACGCAACAATTATTGTTGCATTTAAAACTCTTCAAGAAGAAGCATACAGAAAATATTGCGCAGAACTTTGTGGTCAGAACGAAGAAAAAAACTAATGCTGCATTTTCTTCTATATCGGACGATCAGTTCCATGAGCAAAATAATAAAATAATAAAAAGGGATGGTAGCGCTATAGGTATTACTGATAATGAAACCGCTTTTCTTAAAGGAGTGGCAGCAGCTCCTGACATTTCAAGAATTAGTACAGAGTTTGAAAATGTAAGGATCCTATTCGTGACCTAAATATTCGAAAGATGCATCGCGAAGATACTCAAGCATTTGTAATTAAATTTGTAGCTCATGCAAAGAGCAATATAAATATAACATGAACTGTATTGGGCGCCAGTTTGTGATGAAATTAGTTGAATATTAATTAATTAATTATGTATGGCATTGGGCGCCAATTGTAATGAAAAGGTATTTAATTATTTTAATTAATTAGTTGAGCGCCACTCTGTAATGGTTTGTTTTACTATCTCAGTAGCCAATTTGTAGGATAGAGCGAAAGTTCATTTATTTAGTTTATTTGAGGGTGTGAGTTAGGTTACTTCCTCTGTCGGTTAAATTTATAAAGGGCGCCAGAGCTTGCGGTAAATCAAAGAAATCAACTTAAAAACAAATTATATATTAACTATATGATCAAATTACAACTTATGGTACCATCTGCACTGCAGTTATCAATTTAATTGACATCAATATAATTAAAATTAGATTACAAATGCAATCAAATACAATTGATTACTGGAAATATAGTTTACAAACATTACTTGAAATACGGTTTATAAATAAGTTTGTTATGAGGCGAAAATTAAATTAAATTTAGTATAAAAGATTAACAAATTTTGAATAAATAAATAAGATGTTTATACTGGTTTATACTAACTCGTACCTATCTTGTCCAACTATCCTATAACCATGCAACCGTATATTACTGGGACCGCTTCTGCCTATTCCTGAGTTAACAATCTCAAGGACGTCTTAGGACTTATAAGGTTCTCTCAGTATCGTCTCCCTCAACCGGTCCGGCACAATGACGTGGACTCGTGGACAATGGTACTTTGCAGTGTTCACATGAAAAAAATCATAACAAATCTTTAGATCAGTGTAAATCGCCAGTAAATTATATAGAGAAATATCCTGTGGATCTCAGTTGGACAATTACGATTGGAGGAAGTGATCAACAATTTGAAAATTTACTGATTAGGTATAATCAAAAACTTAAATTACGAATTTAAATTGGGCGGAAATTATAAACAACTACAGTTAAGCAAAAATTATAAATAACTATTGTTAAGCAAAAATTATAAATAACTACTGTTAAGCAATAATTTTCAATAGCTATTGTTAAGCAAAAATTATCAATAGCTACTGTTACTTCTTTACTTTGAGACATTAAATTCAAAAGAAAATTATGCAACTTGTTTTTAAACAGTGGCTCTCGGCAAAAACAAAAGATAATTTAATTTTTATGATAAATATTAAAATCGAGGTATAACCTCTCTATAAATGAGTTTTATTATACCTCAAAATAAGTAATTTCTATTACTTTTCTTTAATATGGCCCTTGGCACATAAACGATAATTGAAAAACTAGAAAAATCGAAGTACAATGTCTCTTTATTACTCCAGTGCAGTTAAGTCCCGTCGTGGAACAAAATCACCTAAAGCTAATTTTTTGGGAATATGTAGAATTTGTTGTCTAGATAAACATACTAAAAGTCCCCACCCCTCCGAGGGTGCAAAGAACCCCAATAGGTACATTTTTTGTTTTTGAGGCAAATATCTCGGACACGACTGATTTTTGAGAAAAAATGCTAGATACCATAATTAAAGCCAATAAAATTTCCTACAAATTGATATATACATAAGTATAATTTGATCGATCCAGTGGCGTGCAGTAAATGTCTAAACTCGTTAATTATTTTTCAATTTCCGAAAAGCACGTCTCCCTTAGTGTAAATAGTCTTAGAATATCTTTTAAGACAACCAAACTTTATAGTAGGTTGAATAAGTGTAAACAATTTTAAAAACTGTCAAAATAGATTAAATCAGTGGCGTGTCGTATGTATGTATCGTGAATAACTAGTAATATAATTATAAACATTTTCCTAAATAGTCCATTTAGAACAACACATATATTGTTCAAATTACATAAAACAAATACTTAAAATTAAAAACTTCAGTAGATTCTGCCAGTGGCGTTCAACAAAGTCTAGAGTTCTTGGCCTGTTATGGACTTGCATAGCACGGACTGTTATGAACGACTTGAAAATCTGAAACTTAAAAGGATTGCACGTCAAATACTGTTTTGTATTTTTAAAATAATGTACGAAGCAGAATGCACAACATAATATATAATAAGAAAAAGTACTTACAATCAAAATTAAAGTCCACATAGCATCTATGGGAAATCATCTTCATCATCATCCTCGTTTTCAGCGGGTTTTCAGCGGGTTTCAGTTGCTGTAAGACTGTCCCTGGCATTGTCCACATAAACTCGAGCAGTTTAGCCCGGACTTTCTACAGCTACAAAGCTTCTCACAGTCAGCCTTACAATTGCAGAATATCATTTTGAGAATAAATTCCGGAGCTATTGGTTTATTAACCGTAGTTGGCAAAAGAAGCTCCCGGTTTCCTCCATCCCCAAGATGTAGGCTCTAACTCATTTCCCAGCCATTCCCTGGCATTGTCCACATAAACTCGAGCAGTTTAGCCCGTACTTTCTACAGCTACAAAGCTTCCCACAATCAGCCTTACAATTTCAGAATATAATTTTGAGAATGAATTTCGGAGCTATTGGTTTATTAATCGTGGTTGGCAAAAGAAGTTCTCCCTGTTTCCTCCATCCCCAAGACGTAGGGTCTAAATCATTTCCCAGCCATTCGTGAATTTGATGGTACGCTCGTAAACTATGCTGAGAGGCAGCATCTGAAGTTGGAGGTAACGAAGCTAACAAGAAGTTCGCATTTAAGCTTTGCCTCGAGGTATTGTTGAATTGTTGTGGAACTTAAAGAAACGAAGCTCATTTAGCGTTTTGACTGTCTTCCCTGCCCGATAAAGACCCAAGAGAAACTTTTCTCCGGCAGTGGTGCTGTCATTTCTCTCTGCGTTAGGATTTAGAAAAACGGTTACATTATCCTGTAAGACCGGTCGCTTCTCTAGAAGTCGATATGTGGACAATTTACCTTTTTTATAAATTGCGGAAGTGATATCGCAACCAGAAACTGCATGGCAAAATAAAATAGATAGCGTCATAAGGCCTATCTTGTTCAGTAGTTCACTTATGGCTGTTGTTTTGTTAGGTTTTGCAGCCCTGCCGGGCCTCAACATATAAACATTGTCCATTTTAACTTTAAATAAGAGTAACACCATTAAATCAGTGTCTTCACCAACTAATGTCACCGATTTCTCTATATTTCTTTTTTCAATGACTGTTTTACCATCAATGTATCTGCATCGCCCTGCGCATGAAAAACTTCAATACCAGCTGTTTTTAGGTCATAGTTTTTTATTGTTTTTATTGGTTAATGGTTGCCATAATATCATCAGAAAACAAGACGTCAGAGCAAGTGTTTCTTTCATATCGGCGTAACTGTTCTTGCATTTTCCTAGAAGTGATTTTATTGTATCCGTCAAAGACCACCATGCATTTTTGTCCATAATGATAACAGACATAACTAACATATTGGCTGTATATGACCTTGTAAGTCGCTCAAAATTTCCAAATGATTTGTGAAGTAAATATCCTCCATCAAGTACAAAGAAGGTATCTTCGAGAATGGTATATGATGGAGTACATTTTTTATCCAATAATTCAAGCAGTGCAGATTTCTTAGTTTTTTTTGGAAGATCCCATTGTCAAAAAGAGATAGAGGGTATGGTGCCAACTCATAACTAAAGCAATATTTACATACACTATAACACTAACCACAATCAGTACTAACGATTCGAACCGATTTATTACCAAATCTGTCGATCAGCAATTCAGCATTCAGACGCTAACGCCGCGCCGGGGCCTATATGTAAAAACAAACCGGTTATAATGGGTTGATGTTTCATCTGTAGAGTTTGACCTATTCTATCTATTTTTAAAAACTACTAATAGTCCTAGTAAAGTAACTCGGTGACGTTTACACCATGGTCGTGATTTTTCGGAACCGAAAAATAATTCACGAATTTGGACTTTTGCTGCGCGCCACTGGTTTAATAAAATTATACTTATATATATACCGTTTTATAGAAAATTTTATTGGCTTTAAATTTTATATCAAGCATTTTTTCCGAAAAATCAACTGTTCCCGAGATATTTAGCATATAAATACAAATTGTACCTATTGGGGTAGTTTTGGGGTCGTTTGCACACTCGGAGGGGTGGGGACTTTTAGTATGTTAATCTGGACAACAAAATCTAAATATTCCCAAAAAATCAGCTTTAGGGGATTTTGTTCCACGAGCACCATGTAATTGAAAATAACATTCCTGGAGTATATATCGAGTCTTATGACTCCAAATAAATAATTTCTATTACTTAACCTATATATATATATGGCCCTTGGCACATACACGATAATTCAACGTAAATTACGTCTCAATTAATTAAAGATAAAAATGAGGTAATGTCTAACTCGCCTTGAGAGATAAATTAAGATAAAAGGTAAAGAGAAAAAACAAGTAAATTCACATATATGTAAGTCAACCCCTCATAAATGTAAATTAATGTCGATACATCATAGTTGAAACGTGACCGGTAAGTATTAATGATTGGTGTTACAAAATCAACTGAAATATTAATGAAATAAGCCTGAAAAACTATGATCAACAATACTACAAAGGAAAATCCAGAGGAATTCTACTCAAATTCAATTAACTACCCTTTACAGGAACATATAAAATCCGCTCCGAGAATCTCCCAAGTAATACTGTTCAATTTAAATGAAAATATGTAAAATCATATGTATGACTACTAAACGATGAAATAATTACGTTCTCTATATATATGGATTAAACCATTATCAAATTATGCAAATTTGACCAATAAGATACGCAATTATCCACCAAAAAATCGGTATTCAAACCTAAAGGTCACCATAAAGAATTAAGATTATTGAAATCGCAAATCACTCGAAAGTACAATACAAAAGTGCTAAATTCTTACTTAAGCGAAATGTGGTTAATCGAATCAGGAACGATTATCAATTCTGTATTTAAAATATGAAAAGACTATTGAAAAATATGCAGGATGAATAAAATATTTTAAGATCAAATCATTCGCACTTATCGGCTCGACCGTTAGCACTAAGATGACCGCCCTTGCTTCCAAAAATTTGTACGTTTCGATTTTCAATGCTCTTATTGGGCAGTTTAAACCATGTGACAACCCGGCGTCAAACTAAGGAAACATTCAACATACGCTAAATGTAGCAATCTATTGTAGCTTACATGCTAATTTTAGCTTACATGCTAATTTTACACGTATTGTAGAGGGGCCTATACCTTATCTCGAAAACTACGGGGATTGGAAAAAAAAATTAAATACAAAAGTTATTCCTAATAAAATGATCTTTATTTTTTTTTGTATTGTTTTAATCGACACTTTTTTATATACAGGATGGTCAAAGAAAGTTACACCTTTTTAAATGAAACACCCTATATTTTATTACATTTTTGGATTCTACTTCAAATTCTAAGCATATTTGATTTAAGATGTTATACCTCTAGAGTTAGTAGTTTCACAGCTATAAACAGTTGAAAATCGGTACTTTGGCTACTTTTCACCTTGGTAGCAGGAATACCATTAAAGATGGAGTAAAATGAATTCCACATTCCTATCTTAACTTTCCAAGAGCTATCTGATGGTGCTAACTGATGATACCTATCGAGGTACCAGATTTGGTACCCATGGTACCACCTGCCAATTAGTACCTTGGAATGCCGAACAATCAGTTATTATCTTAAAATTTATACCCAGAAGATAAATTCGAAATTTTTTCACCGCCTGTATTACAGCTAAAACCTCCAACTCGTAACTGTTATACCGCTCCGCAGCTGGCGTAGTTTTTTTGCTCATGTAATACACGGGATGAAATTGATCGTCTTCTTTCGATTTTTGCATTAAGCACGCACCATATCCGTGCTTACTTGCATCGGTATGCAGTTGAGTTTCGCTGTTTTGTCGGTATAGGTGCACAAGTCAAGAGTTCCTTCAATTTTTCGAATGCACCCTTTTGGCTGGTTCCAAACACATACAAACTATCATGTTTTAGTAAGTCGCTTAAAGGTTTTGCAATAAGTGCATATGATGATATGAACTTCCTAAAATACCCCGTTAAACCAAGAAAAGATTGTACCTGTTTCAAGGTGGTAGGCTCAGGAAACTCTTTTATAGCAATGGATTTCTCTTCAGATGGTTGCACTTTTCCCTCTTCTATAATAAAACCGAGAAATTCTACACGTTTCTCCAAAAACTGGCACTTGCTTTTTTTAATTTCCAAGCCATATGAGCTTGCTAATTCTAGGACCATTGTTAGACGTCCAATTCCCTCCTCTTCCGTTGAGCTAAGCACAATTATGTCGTCCATATAATATAATACAATATTGTCGCGAGTAGTCGTGATGACAGTTCTTTTAACTTTTTCTTAATGCCTCCACCGGTCTGTCATCATACGTTTGAATCGCGATGCCACGCCTTATTCAGCGTGCAGGAGTGTAACTCTGATGGTAATACGGGATTCTTTACGTAAGGTGAGAAGCGAAGATAAAGAAAGCACTTAAAAACAATAAAGTATATTAGGTAAACTTAATGAGAAAAGATTAACAATGTATATTGGTCAAAGACCCAACGATAGAGTTTTTAACAGCGTTTACTGGTCAGAAACTTAATGAGACTAGC